>JAHHUM010000372.1:0-138294 GCA_036173005.1 Crenichthys baileyi | reverse complement strand
CTGGAGCTAAACCCACTCAAAAGGTGTGGAGATGGTGGTGGAACTTTCGGAAAACACCACCCCCCAATACACCCCCTCACCATCCTCAACAACACCGTGTCGGCCGTGGATCACTTCAGGTTTTTAGGAACCACCATACTCTGAGGACCTGAGATGGTCCTTCACACATAGACCATGTTCGAAAGAAGGCCCAGCAGAGACTGTACTTCCTGAGGCAACTTAAGAAGTACAACCTTCCACAGGAGCTGCTGGTTTCATCTTCTACACTGCCATTCATTCAGTCTGTCCTGTCTTCATCCATCTCCGGTGGTTCGGTTCATCCACAAAACAGGACAGGTCCAGACTGGCAACAAATAATCAGGTCTGCAGAAAGAATCAATCAGGGCTGACCTTCCCTCCATCCAGGCCCTTATACAGGTCTAGGGTCAGGAAAAAAGAGCTGCTAAAATCTCTGCAGACCCACACACCCTGCACATAAACTGTTTAGAGTTCTGCCTTCAGGGCGACGCTACAGAGCCCTGTTCACAAAAACCAGCCGCCACAGAGACAGTTTCTTCCCTCAGGCTGTTTCTCTGTTGAACATTCAATAAAATACAAAACAACAGCATACAGTTGTTGCAAATGCACCTTTTTATTTATATATGTGTATATTGTACATTGTAAATATGTATATTCTGTAGTGCAAAAACAAAAACCAAAGAGCAAAGTGTACCGGAGTCAAATTCCTTGTTTGTATGTACAAACTTGGCAATAAAGCTGATTCTGATTCTGATTCTGATGTAATTATGTAGCCTATTTGAGCCTGTACCTACATATAATTTTGATTCTGCGTATTAGAGAAAGCTCACAATAAACTCAAACCTGCGCATCGCAGTTGCTATATCAATACACTGTGAAACAAATTAAAAAGTGGTTAGGAGGAGTCTTTAAATGTCCTAAATTAATATGTTATCGCATTAATGACGATGATGAGTGTACGTAATTTTCTCAGCGGTACTGTAGCCTATATTTCCTGCCTGCAGGGTGCTACTTTATAGTTTCAAAGGTATTTCTTTCTTTTCAAACACCTGGGTAACAAGACATCAGAGATGTAAGTACTTTATTTTCTTCTTTGCCGTCTATAAAATCCTCCCGTCAGCAGCTAGCGGAAATACATTATTGGGAAAGCTAAACCACTGGGAAAGACAAACAACCATAAAAAGCGGCGGTTTTTAGAAGGGTTACCTTTGCGCCATGTCTTAGTGTATCAGTGGCGTGGGGGGAAGAGTAGCTCAGTTATCACATAAAGTGTTAAAACTGTAAAAAATTACAGCGCTCCGATCATAGTTTTAACGCGGGTCTCCACGTTAATCTTCCGCGTCCCTCGTCTCCATGGTAACGGCTAACAAACACTAGCATATCCATGTTTCACTACGTGACCTCAGCGACAGCGGAGGTTATATTGTGGGAAGGTGTGGCACTATAATGTCTGCCAGGGTTTATTGGGTTAAAATACATTAAGCTTGGTGTTACGGTTAAAAACAAGCAGATATGCATAGATTATTACACAAAACGGCAAACACTAATAAATAAATACATTTATTTTTATTTATTTATTTATTTTTTGTTAAGAAATGACAGACATGACTATTAAATGATGCGCAAATTCTGGTACTTTTAAATTATAAAATTAAACATTTTTAGAAAATTCAAATGAAGGCTCAAGAAACAAAAGATTTCTAAATCGAACTGTTTTAAGTATGCATTGAAATCAATACTAGGAGATTAAAAAACTACTTCCAGTTCCAAGACTTAGGGCTGTATATATAAATACACTACCGGCCAAAAGTTTTAGAACGCCTTTCTCCTTTAATGGTTTTCTTTATGTTTATGACATTGTACATAGATTTTCACTGAAGGCATCAAACCTGTGAATAAAAACAAATGAAATTATGTAGCAAACAAAAAATTGTAAAATAACTTTAAATATGTTTTGTATTTTTGATTCCTTAAAGTAGCCGCCCTTTGCTGTGATGACTGAAGCATTAACCTTTGGCCGTCTCTCAATGCACCTCTGGGAAGTTCTTTTAAGACTCTTGGAAAACTATTTCAGGTGACCACCTCATGAAGCTCAGGGGGAGAATGCTAAGAGAGCAAAGCAGTCATCAAAACAAAGGGTGGCCATTTAGAAGAATTTAAAATATAAAAATGTTGAATTATTTTACTCTTTTTTTTACTACATAATTCCATGTGGGTTCATTCATAGTTTTGTTACCTTTGGTGAGAATCTACAATTCAAATAGTCATGAAAATAAAGAGGCGCACTAAGTGGGAAAATGTATCTAAAACTTTTGACCGGTAGTGTAGATGATATACATTCATTTTTCCTCCAAATGGCACAGCAGACTGAGAAGTTAAAAGTAACATTAGAACAAGCTTGTACACATACAAGAAGTCTTACTTTAGCATAAACAGTCTGGGTATGTGTTAACATTTTTAAGACCTTGCTTGCAGCTTCAGATTAGGGTAATGCTAAGGAGGCCTTTAAATTAAAGACGTGGAGCTAATCACCAAAGACAAATCACCTTTAAAAAAAAACAGCTAAACAAGAAATTCATGTAGCCCTTTTGGCTGTTACTTTATTTCACCTCAATAAACGTCTCCAATTTAAAATCAAACAAAGTAGTCGGTTGCTTATTACATTATTTTTAGTTGTACATTATATTATTTATATTGGTTTCTCAGCTGTGATTGTACTGGGAGTTTAGAATGCTTAACATAGTTTTATTTCTTACATATTCTTTATGTACAATGAGAAAGTAAATACAGGTGCATCTAAATATATTTGAATATAATCAGAAAATCAGTTTACTGTATTTCAGAAGCTCAATTCAAAACATGATACTTATGTTGATTTATTTTACGCAGAGGGCTATATTTCAAGCAGTTATTTCTGATGAGTGTGACTCACAGCTTACAGAAAACCCAAAATTCTGAATCTTAACAAATTTGAATATTACACAAGACCATTAAAATACACTTTTTAATACAGAATATTATGGCCATATCATAGCCTATTTAATGATAGAACCTGACAGCTTTTTGGAGGGTAAGCCACAAAATGTAATTGTTAAAGATTCTCAGAGTTCAGCAAGGGCTGTATCCAAGCATATTGATGGAAAATTGAGTGAAAGGAAAACATGTGCTAAGAAAAAGGTAAACAAGCAGCAAAGATAACTGAAGCTTGAGGAGAATTGAGATGCAAATCCCTTTTAAGAGTTTGAGGGAGATTTACAAGCTGTGGAATACAGCTGGTGTCGATACTTTAGGAGCCACCACACACAGACATGTCCACAACATAGGCTGCAACTGTTGCATTACTTGTGTTAAGCCACTCCTGAACCAAAGACATCTTCAGAACCATCTTACCTGAGTTAAAGAAAATAAGCACTGGACTGTTGCTTAGTTGCCCCAGGCATCTTTAAGATGAAAGTAAGTTTCAGAAATCATAGTACTAGAATCTGGAGGATGAGTGAAGAGGCACAGAAATTGCCAAAGGTCCAATGGTTGATTTCCACAATCAGTGATGATTTGGACAGCCATGCCATCTGTTGGTCTTGGTCTACTGTGTTCTAACAAGTCCACAGCCAACATTTACCAGGAAATCTTAGAGCACTACATGCTTCCCTCTGTTGACAAGCTTAATGGAGATACTGATTTCATTTTCCAACAGGTCTTGGTTGCTGCCCACACTGCCAAAAGTACAAATAGCTACTTTAATGACCATGGAATAACTGTGCTTTACTGGCCAACAAACTTGCCTCACCTAAATCCCATAGAGTATTTATTCTCAAGAGAAAGGTGGGAGGGCACAGACCAAACAATGCAGACAAACTAAAAGCCACCATTAAAGCAAGCAAGCTGTGCTATCATAACACATCAGCAGAGCTGCATTTATAATACTATAATAATATAAATTCTAATTTCCTAAAGTCCAATAGTTCTGGTTGACATTACCTGTTAGTCATAATCATCAAATACAGATATAAAGACATATAAAGACATATATTATATAATATATAATATATATATTATATATATATGTACAGTACAGACCAAAATTTTTGGGACACCTTTCCCATTCAAAGATTTTTCTTTTTTTTCATGACTAAAAATATTGTAGCTTCACACTGAAAGCATAAAACTATAAATTAAAAAATGGGAATTTTTAACTGAAAAAAAAAAGTGTTAAAAACAACTGAAAATATGTCTTATATTCTAGGTTCTTCAAAGTAGCCACCTTTTGCTTTAAATTACTGCTACGCACTCTTGGCATTCTGTTGATGAGTTCTAGAGGTAGTCCCCTGAAATGTTTTCCAACAGTCTTGAAGGAGTTCCCAGAGATGCTTAGCACTTGTTGGCCCTTTTTCCCTTTCACTCTGCGGTCCAGCTCACCCCAACCATCTCGATTGGGTTCAGGTCTGGTGACTGTGGAGCCCAGGACATCTGGTGCAGCACCCCATCACTCTCCTTCTTGGGTCAAATAGCCCTAAACTGCCTGGAGGTGTGTTTGGGGTATTGTCCTGTAGAAAAATAAATGAGGGGTCCAACTAAACGCAACCGGATGGAATAGCATGCCGCTGCAAAATGCTGTGGTAGCCATGCTGGTTCAGTATCCCTTCATTTTTGAATAAATCCCCAAACATGTCCCCCCCAAAGCCCCCCCCCCAAACCATCACCCCTCCTCCCCCTGCTTCACGGTGGGAACCCAGGCATGTAGAGTCCACCCGTTCACCTTTTGCGCCGCACAAAGACACGGTGGGCTGGAAACCCAAAGATCTCAAATTGGACTCATCAGACCAAAGCACAGATTTCCATGGTCTAATGTCCATTCTTTTTTCTTTAGCCCAAACAAGTCTCTTCTTTTTGTTGCCTGTCCTCTGCAGTGGTTTTTATAGATTTTTTTACCATGAAGGCCTGATTCACACAGTCTCCTTTTAACATTTTGTTCTAGAGATGTGTCTGCTGCTAGAACTCTGTGGGGCATTGACCTTTTCTCTAATCTGAGTTGCTTTTAAACCCTGCGATTTCTGAGGCTGATGACTCGGATGAACTTATCCGGCCGCAGCAGAGGTGCCCCCCCTGGTCTTCCTTTCCTGGGGGGCCCTCATGTGAGCCAGTTTCTTTGTAGCGGTTTTTGGTTTTTGGACTGCACTTGGGGGACACTTTCAAATTTTCCCAATTGTTGGACTGACTGACCTTTTTTTCTTAAAGTAATGATGGCCGCTGTTTTTTTTTTACTTAGCTGTTTTTCTTGCCAAAAACAAATTCTAACAGTCTATTCAGTAGGACTATCAGCTGTGTACTGTAACCACCTCCTGCACAACACAACTGATGGCCCCAAAACCCAATTTATAAGGCTTGAAATCCCACTTATTAAACCTGACAGGGCCCCCTGTGAAGTGAAAACCATTTCAGGTGTTCCCCCCTAAGCTCATCAACAGAATGCCAAGAGTGTGCGTAGCAGAATCAATTTATACATATATATATAATTTTATATATATAAATATAAAAAAAGAGGGGAAGTGTAAGAGAGAGAGTTATTTTTACTATGCGTGTAATTAACCTATATATTAGTTTAACTTTAGAAAATTGAATTCTGAAATAAATGAGCTTTCGAATATATTCGAATTTATTGAGATGCACCACTATCTATCTGTTTTTTCAAGTTACGTTGTTCCCTACAGATATTTTGAGTTATGACTAACAAGCACAGGCGAACAAAATAGGCATTAGTCTAAATATTTTTCTTATATTTCCCTTATCTCTTATTGCCTTAAAGAAAAGGGTATGAGTTCATTTCCCCCTCTAAAAGTTCCTGTTTTAAATGGACCATGCATACTCTGGCATTACCCTATTCCTCCAAACTGAATCACAAGTAAAGATTTCTGTTCGGGAGGAACTTGCCGGATGGGTGCTCCTGGAGGCGCATTCTCTGCAGCGCTTAGGAGGTCAAAACTTGGACATCAGTGAACAAAAACATCGGCACGCTGACAGCTCGGCTGCAAGCTTATAGGCCCTCTGATTCCACAGCTCTCTGCATCCAGCATCCAACCAGTTGCTCTCTTTAGGGAGACTACTTCACTGCGCGCTGTTGCGCTCCTGTCTTTTTTGCGTCTGGCTCTTGTTTATTGCAATCTTAAAGCTTTTTTTATTTTTTTCAAAACTTAAACCACTTTATCTCAAAAATATCACCGACTTTGTATTGGATCGAATCATTTGAAAATGAAACTTGTCGTGTTGTCGTGCGTAAAGGTGTGGCGCACGCCAAAGTGAACATGCGCCTCTGGGACAAAAGAGAAGAAAATCACCGAAGATGTCAACATTGCTTTACCGCCCACTCGAAATCGATTGTATTACCTTCAAGAAGGTGGCTCTCAGTATAAATAGCTACGCAATTTTTCAAGAAAGACGGCGTTGAGCAGAATCTGCAGGCTGTTCTTTCTCTCTCTTATCGGAACCGCTGACAACGCCTGGAAGAATTTGGTCCAGACAACTGTGTCCACTCTTCGGGACGTAAGCATCTCCTCAGCCGGTGAGTTTTGGATTCAAATTTGTTTCATTTAATAAAACAAATGCGAAATGTGCGCATTCTGCCCTGCACCAGACCATTTCTAACTGAGCACAGGTTGCTTGAGTTACATTTGACAGGAAATGTTTAAGTTTTTAAGCAAATGTGGAGAATTTAGGGAAATACTTAATACAATGTGTGCAGTTTTTTTTTAAAGAAACTGTTTAACTTCAGGTTTTTCTCTCTAACTAAAACGAAACTTAATTTTGTTTTCAGACAGTCAAGCCATGCATGTGCAGAGGAAATGGCACATACTGTTGACCATCTTCTTTCTGCTCATAACCTCGGATCAGTGCATGGACAGCAAAGAGGTCAGGCAGAATGAGAGAAGGACCCTGTTGGATCTAATTTTACAGGTTATCAAGGACAGCCAGCAACGGGACAAGCCTGTGTCAAGGCGCTGTGGCGGTGGACTCCACACCTCAACACAAGACATGAAGTCCTCCTCCCGGGAAAAGCCTTTGTATCTCTCTAGGCTGGATAACAGTAGACTCATAGGTAAGCTGATAAGATTTATTTTTAGGACCTGATGATGAAAGCATAATCCCCATTTTACTGTTGGAGACAGCTGTCATTGGTCTGCTCAGTGCTGCACATCTAGGAGCTTTCTTTGGTTTGGCTGAAATTATGTGAATGTTTCAAGTTAATTCAAGAGATCTGAAGGCAGAGTGTCCGTAGCTATTTGACCTTAAATGTGCAATTCAGATTGCAGTGATTATATAATGCATTTAACACAGGTAAGCTTCATATGTGCAAGACAAAGAGTTTAGATCACATTTCCTCTCATAAGATGTGTCTTCTTCACGTGTTCTGGACACATGACCCCTTATTTAAACTGTAAATGACTGATCAGTGGAGGAACGTAACATCAATTATTGTAGGAGGAGCATCGTGATGCCAAACTTATGAATGATTCATGGGGTATGATTCATTGAGCATCCTTAAACATGAATGACTTTTCTAAATATTGGTCTTCACGCATTTAGATGGTGTGTGTTATTGATGTGTTATTGATGTTTAAATCCTGCCCTAAAAATGCTTTATTGCTGAACAGTAACTTTTTCTCTGAAGATATTAAACATGGGGGTCTTTTGGGTCTCTTGGAAAAAGCGCTTAATGGAGCTCTGCAGTTACTGTCTTTAATACAGCATTAATCATTCAAGCATGCTCTTTTATTCTTCAAGACAGAAGCTGTGCTGACGTCAGCACATAGGAAAAATAAAGAATTAATAATTTTCTAAAATATTGCACCTCACAGTCATAAAATTAACAAAATGTGTCTGTTTAAGATAATCACTATCAATTAGATCATGCCTTGGTGATGTAAAACAGTCAGCACACAGCTCAAAGTCTTGGCCCCATCTTGCACAATTGGAAAAGTACCTTTCTCAGACCAGTGACTGCATGGAATTTATCTTTTGAGGATATTAAAAGCAGCATATCAGCACTGGTGCGTGTGACACCGCTAAAAGAACGAACGTCATGCAATGATGGAGGCTTTAAACACAGTGAGGATGAGGGGGAAAATGTTGTTGAGTTGATCCCTGTGTGTTCCTCTCAAGCTATGACTGTGTCATCAGAATGACAGCTGTGTGAGACAAATATAAAACATGGGAAAACATGCTTTTTTGATCTGTTTTTTTGTATGATGCAACCATGAGCTTGTAGAAGCTGGAGAGCTTGGTGTTTATTTGTTAGTTTTCAGAAAACACAGGGAACTGCATGTAGTGAAAGATTTGTTTTACTGAGACATATGTTAATGTTTAGGCTTTGGCAAATTAGAAAGGTTTGCATGCCTTCTGTGTGTGTGTTTATTCTTGATTGCTCCTTCAATAGTAAATGCTGCCATTTATTTGGTCAGATTAAATATTTTAAGTTTGCTGGTTGACAGACTGGTGAAATGTCTGTCATTCATATTTTTCCTTTTGTGACCACATTACATTCTACTGACTCTGGGGGCAATCAACCAAGTATTACAAGGACTTATTATGATAAGCATTAAACCCCCAAACAATAATCTCTTTAGGCTGTCAGCATTGCTGTTGTGTTGTTAGACCTTTTTTTATAGAATAGAAAACATAGAATAGAAATATGCTTTATTGTCCCACAGTGGGGAAATTCAGGTGTATCAGCAGCAAAGAGAAATGGAGGCATGAAGACACACACAAAGGTAAAAAACATAAAAACAAAAACTAAGAATAAGAATAAGAGACTGTACAGTAAGGAAAATGTATAAGAAGAAAACACTTTACAGTTATTAAAAATAACACGCTCAGAATAGAAGAAATGAGCAAGGGTAGGATAATTTTGAAAAAAATATACGAAATTCACATTTTCAATTAAAAAACAATAGACATTTTACAAAAAATGGTAAAAACAAAACAGCAGGGATGTAAACACTTATTTATACAATGCCTTGCAAAAGTATTCTTACCCCTTGAATGTTTTACATCTTGTGATGTTATAACCTTATGTTTAATGTATTTTATTGGGTTTTTATGTATAATACATCTATAAGGTATGTGCAGGAATCAAATCATCAGTATATTATTCATCTCTATGTTGGTTATTTCTAGGCCCTTTATAAAGAAAATGAAACAATGTGTGTTTAATACAAAGGGTAGGGCTATCATTTGAGATGTGCATACAGTTTCCTTCATTCAGACACTTTGAAGCTTTTCACATTTTGTCATGTTACAAGCACAAACTATAATGTATATTGTTGGCATTTTATGTGACAGATCAACACAAAATGCATAATTGTGATGTGTAAGGAAAATGATACATGGGTTTAAAATATTTCTATTGAAAGTCTGAAAAGTGTTTTGTACATATGTATGTGTTCAACATCTATATTAGCATACATCTGGTTAAAATCTCAGTTTAAATCCAACTTTTCTTTGAAGGCCTTAGAGATTTGTTCAAAAACATTAGTGAACAAACAGGATCATGAAGTCAAGTCATGTCAAGTTTATTTATATAGCGCTTTTCAGCAACAAGGCACTCAAGGCGCTATACATAAGGAAAAACATTACAATGATACAGAAATCAAACAACAGAGGTAATAAAAAAAATTAAGAGAATAGAATGATGAATAAGAAAACGAAAGGAAAATTGGACTGAAAACATAACTAATAATGTTTAGATAACACATTCAAAGGCCACTCTAAACAAATAAGTTTTTATCTTGATTTAAAGCAACTTAGGGTTTCAGCGTTTAAAATTTTTTCGGAAGTTTATTCCAGATTAGTGGAGCTAAGAACAAAAGTTCCCCCCGTTGGTTTCTGGTTCTGGGTATGCAGAGTAGATTTGAGCCAGAAGACCTGAGGGGTCTGGGTGGTTTGATAAACACGAAACAAGTCTTTTAAGTATTTGGGGCAAGCCATTCAGTGATTTTTATAGACTAACAGAAGTTTTTTAAAGTCTATTTTCTGAGCTACAGGGAAATGTAGGGACTTTAGAACCGGGGTGATGTGCCCCACTTTCTTATTTAATGAGGGGGGGGGCCAGCTTTCTGGATCAACTGCAGCTGTCTGATCGACTTTTTGGGCAGACCTGTGAAGACACCGTTGCAGAAATCAATTTCTATAAGATGAAAGCATGAATTCGTTTTCAAGGTCCTGCTGAGACATTAGTCCTTTAATCCTGGAGATGTTTTTAGGTGATAGAAGCCGACCTTGTTCGTTTTTATGTGCCTCTGAAGTTCAGTCTGAGTCCATCACTACACCCGGGTTCGAGCCTGATTGGTGGTTTCCCCTAGCTGTATTAACTGAAGCTGTGTGCAACTTCAAAACCCCTTCCCTTTGTCCAAAGATTATTACTTCAGTTTTGTTTTGATTCAGCTGAAGAAAATTTTGGCACATCCAAGATTTTATTTTTCTAAGCATTTACCCAGCGCTTGAATGGGTTAAAAAGCACCTGGTGACATCGTAGCGTATAGGTGTGGTCGTCTGCATAGTTATGATAACTTACGTTGTGTTTTATTAAAAAACTGAGTTAGGGGGGGCATGTATAATTTTAATAGGGGGGCCCAAGATGGACCCTTTTGGGGGACGCCCATGTGATTTTTGTGGTCTCTGATGTAAAGTACCTACTGACACAAAAAAAAATACCTGTCCTTCAAGTAGGATTTAAAAACCCAAATGAGTGCTGTTCCAGAAAGGGCGACCCAGTTTTCCCCGGGCTCTAAAAAAATGGAGTGATTAACAGTGTTGAATGTTGCACTAAGGCCCAAAAAATCAGCACTGTGGTTCTTCCCCAGTCTGCATTAATACGGATGTCATTGAAAATCTTTCAAAAGCAGTCTCTGTACTGGGTGAGCACGGAAGCCTGACTGGAAGACACCCAACGGTGGTCATGTTGGAATTGTTTTAATGAAAAAAAAAGATTTCAATAATCTTACTGATGAAGGGGACTTTTGATATAGGCCCCTGTTTTTTGTATGCCCCTTTTCCAAGTTGCTTTTTTCAATAGAGGTTGATAATTGCTGTTTTCCGGGGGCTGGGGGAAAAAAAACCTGACAAAAAGGGACATGTTTATTATTTGCGTTAAATCAGATGTTATGACGGGCAAAGCTTTCTTAAGGAAAGCTGTGGGTAAAACATCGAGACAGCAGGAAGAAGAGCTTTGTGTACGTTTTCTTCTAAATTTTTGGTTTATTTGGTGAAATTGCAACTTGGGTACTGGAGTTGATGTGGATGTGCTAATTGCCCCTCTGATCTTTTGGGTTTTTTCAGTGCAGAAGTCAGCAAATTCATTGCAGGCCCTGCTAGAGTGGAGTTCAGATGCTACAGTTACAGGAGGGTTTGTTAGCCTGTCGACCGTGGCAAATAATGCACGAGCATTGTTAGTGTTTTTGCTGATGATCTCAGAAAAGAAAGATTCCCTTTTTTCAGCTGTAGGTTATATCTGTATAGTCTCTCTTTATAGATAATATAGTGAACCTGGAGTCCAGTCTTTCGCCACCTGCGTTTCACTTCTGACTGGTGGAGCACTTCTACACGGAGACATTTTCTTCCCAGAAACGACTTTCACTTTAATTGGAGCAATTGAATCAATGATGTCTGAGATTTTAGAATGAAAGTTATCTACCAGCTCATCTATAGTGTTACAGGGCAAAGTGAAGGTAGAAGAGTAAATCTGGTTAAAGGTTTCAGCAGCACTGTCCTTAAAGATGCGTTTTCTTATAATGTCTCTTTGGCAAACTGAGTCATTGCAGATGATGCTTTCAAAAATAACAGAAAAGTGGTCAGATAGGGTAACATCAGTTACAGACACCTTGTAAATGTTTAGACCCTTAGTGATGATCAAGTCCAAAATATGTCCCTGTTTGTGCGTTTGCTGTTTAACATGTTGAGTCAAACCAAAATTTCTAAGAGTGTCACATAGATCTATTGAATCTCTGTCTTCAGGATTGTCCATGTGAATGTTGAAGTCTCCCACAATAATTAAACAGTCAAAATCAACACATCACAGATAAAAGTACATTAAAATCATTGAAAAATTTTGTTTTGGACTAAGGAGGCCTTAAATATTCAAGAACATGGTTCGGACCGGGCTCTTTACCTGGAGAGCCAAATATTCAAAAAAGTCAAATATGCCCAGAAAAACTATTTTAACTCTAGAGAATCTTTAAACAAAGTGGCCACCCCTCCACCTTTTCTTTGCTGTCTGCTCTCACAAAGAAAATTTGTAGTTCGGAGGCGTCGACTCTATCAGAATGGGAGCTTCATTAAATTCATGTAACCGGTTTTCTGTTAAAAACATAACTAAAGATCGTGGTCAGTAATGATGTCATTGATTAAAATGATTTTTCCTGACAGAGATCTAATGTTCAAAAAACCCAGTTTATATGACTTAGTTGCTGATATTAACTCGTGTCTGTTGTACCTGACAGTTTTATGTTTTTTTTGATTGTTTTTTACTGTCTCTTTATTTTTTGCTTTGTTCTTTCTGTCACATATAAGCACAGAGATTTTACAACTATCTCCTATTAGGGGCCCAAGTTTTCCCCTGGACATGCTTTTTCTGATAGAGTTACCACTGGGGGCCCGACTGTATCACAGAGAAGGGGATTTAAAGGGGTAGATTAGGAGGAGATAGATTATGAGGGGTGGGGCTCTGCGGCATTTTGAAGATGTTGGTTTCAGTAGAGGGCCTTGGCCACGGGGTGTTAAAGGAGATGAGTCAGAGCCTTTGGGTCCCGATCTTAAGAGGCCTTTAATGTTATCAGAATCTAAAGCAAAAAGCGGGCTCAGTGGGGAGGGGGAGTTCTGTGAGGTGGGTCGGGGTCTGGGGTGAGGGTGGTTTAAATGGGGGGGTTGGTCTGGGTCGGGTCTGGGTGAGGGGGGTTTTAAGGGGGGGGTCGGTTGGGTCTGGGTTTGGGGGAGGGGGGATAACGGGGGTCCATTTCTCCTGTGGATTTCGACGGGGAGCCTTTTTGTGATGACCTCTCTTCCCCCCAACTGGCCGGTTGTCTCTGCTGGAGCTGTTGGAGGCAAGGTTATCATTGTTGTTGATACTCCATTTTCTCTGCTGAAGGTCGAAGCTGCTGGCGGATTATTTACTGAATAGAAGAGATTAGATGTGAGACGTCTGGCTCCCGGCTTGTTCAAACAGAAACCAGCTTGCTTGAAGAGGTGTCTTTTTTCCCAAAAATATTGAAGTTGTCGATGAAGTTCACAGATGTACTAGCACATGTTTTTTTCAACCACTTATTAATCATCAGAGGTCTCGAAAAAATCTCATCTCCACAGAAAATCGGAGCCATGGGTCAGCTGAGAAACATTTTGATATTGAGACCTCCACCAATATACAGAAAACGAGTGAAATCCTCCTTCAATCCTTCTGATTTTTCTTAGCCATGTCATCTATGGCTCCACAGTGTATAATAAGGTTTTCTAGAGACGGGTGTTTTTTGTGATTGCAAGAATATTCTCCGAGATATTTGGACACCACGTTTCTGGTACCAATCATAACTTCTGTGTTTTTTCTTGTTGCAGAATTTTTTAAACCCTTTCCCCGCGTGTTACGCACTATTAGGGGTCTTGGTCCGGTCGGGTGCTTTTTTTTCCGGCAATTTAGGAGAAGACTGTTTAGAATGAAGGTTGTTCTCAAACCTTTTTTTGTTTCAAAAAAAGATGGATAATTTTCCTGGTTTCCATTCTGTAGTGGGGGGAAATCTGTTCTGGAGGGGATTCCATTATTTCAGCTGTCTCACTCCTATCTGTTTTTTCGGCAGCAGCTCGCTGTCGAAGTCTCCTTTTCCCAGGGGAAAAGGGGGATTTCTCTGTAATTTTGGCATTCTAATTTATTTAATTGCTGAGATCTTCCAGTGAGTCTTCCCTTGATTTTTTGGGCATGCGCCTAAAACACAGGGGGGGCGCCGGTAGGTTTATTCTCAATGTTCTGATTGCGGTTGGTCGTTGAGCTTGCTGTCACTGTTTTGGGTACAGGGAGATTGAATCATCGCTGTCCCCAATTCACTCCCCAAATTCCTTCTAGTCGATGGATTTTCATCCCAAACAGTCAATTTCTGTAAAAGTTTGTCGAAGTCCTCTGTGGTGAAGGGAGGCATTTTGTGCTGATTAGCTGGCATCAACTTGTCTTTCTTTCGAGTTCGATTATAAAAAGGCGGAAGTAGACAGAAAAGAAAACAGCAGACAGGTTGAGGAGAAGTTAGGGAAAAGTTTGAGGTTGGAAAATAATATCCCAGCAGCACAGTTCAATTCATCATCTGAAAACTGAAAGAGTGTGGCACAACTGCGAAACCTACCTACACATTGTCGTCTGCATACACTAACAGGCTGGGAAAAGAGAGAATTATTCAGAGAAGTAGCCAGGAGGCCCATGGTACCTCTGGGAGACCTGCAGAGATTCAGACCTCAGATGGTAAAATCTGTTGACAGGGGAAACATTTGCTGTGCAGCCCAGAAATGTGACCTTTATGGAATACTGGCAAGAAAAAAGGTACATGTGAATAAAAGCCAAAAAAAGTTTTGTTTCAAGTGTATCACAAGTCATGCAGGGAATAAAACAAATACATGGAGGCAGGTGTTCTGGGCAGATGAGACCAGATGAGGTTTTGATCTGCATACTATGCTATGTGCAGCAGTAATTTAACACTGCACCCTGAACACACCTTCACCATGGTGAGACAGGGAGGAGGCAGAATAATGCTATGGGGATTCTTTCAATTCTTTCAATTGAGCAATGAGACGTTAACAGATGTTATCCATCCAATTTGACAAAAAGCGAATACAAATTAACACCTTTCATATTTGTATTTGTAAAAACCTTTGGAAACCATGTGTCATTTCTCTTAGCTTCACTGTTAGCACTACATTGTGTTTGTCCATCACAGTTTAATCCAAAAAACACTGAGTAACATGACAAAATGCAAAAAAATCAAGGGGCATGAAAACATTTGTAAGGCACTGTGATTTGCCAGTATTATTCAACACATGCACTAAATGGTCCTTTTGCCCCCAGTTTCAGGTCACCAAAAGCCCCCCAATCATAAAACATCTTCGGTTGATGGCATGAATTTCTCTTTCAGATATTGTTCCTAGAGACGCACACCTGAAGGACAAATTCATTCAGCATTTTGGAGGTAGGAAAACATCCACTAAAGCAAATAGATAAGAAGAAAATTTTATCCCAAGTAAAAAGATTTTAGTCTTGATTTTCTGTTGCAAACATTGCAAAACTGTTTTATTTGGCAAACAACTTTAAGAACATAGTTGGCACTTTTCCCATGCAGGACTCTCCTAGTTTTGCCCCCCTGAGAAAGACATTTTCAGTCATAGACAGCGTTGTGAACACTGTTCTTCTTTGGGTCAGAATGGGGTCGCCTGGCTTAGCTGCAGGGCAGTAGTTAAGAGAAACAGCACATGGTCTGAAGCTGAAAGAATTAAGTTGAAGGCATTGCTACGCTAAGCTGATTATTTGTCTCAGGAACTGTGAGTTGACTTCATTATTTGTATGAAAATCTGGAAGCTTAATAGTTTGTGCAGAAACTCTCAGACGTTATAATAACTGAGAACTTGATTTTGCTTCACTCTATGTCTGGTTGAAAACTGACCGCTTTACAATGTCTTTGACTTAGCAAAGGACACATTTGGGTGTACTTACTTTTTGTATATAGTGTTTGTGAACCATAACTCTCATGGATATGTGGTTAAATAAAGTAAAAACTAGCATTAAGTCTCTTTATAGGGTGTCAAGAGTCATTTACTTCATTGAGGTATTAGCAGACCTTGAAATTGATTCAGTATGTCTGTAACCCTACTGAAATGTTACCCTTCTCCACTGGTTATATAAATGCCAAAACCTCTCTGATATATTAATTTAGGTTGAAGCTGAGCTACTTGCTTTAGGGAATATTTCTTTTGAGTCACATCTAGAGAGAGAAATCGGTTGGTGACTAGAAGTGGACGACTTTCAGATAGGCCGGAGTTTCAGTCCTATCTGGTAACCGCTGGTTGAAAACTCAGAATTCTGATCTTTGTTCCTGCCTCTAAAGCATACTAATTAAGCATTTTCTTTATACTCAGAAGTCAGATTTTCCAAATTCCCAGTCACAAATACTACAAGAAATCACTGTTTGTAGTTCATTAAATCAGTAGCACACATAGTGGAGTAAAACGCCTGAAATAAATGGTTCAATTAGCACTTCGGTGAAGTGGCAGTCAAGTTCTACAGGTGCTGCAAAGACCTAATCATTTCAGATGTTGAAGCAGAGACTCACATTGGCTCCTTCTGACCAGCACCAAACCAAGTAGCAAATCCCACAGTTCTCTGATTTGAAACTAGTAAGCTTTCAACTGGGTGTTACATCATTCTAAACTCCAAGGTCCGACTTCTGAGGCAGCACCAGTATTAATGTTACCAGCTTGCAGTAACAAGAACATGTTACGCTGTGGACGCTGTTAATGTGGGGAGAAGTTAGTTATTTTCAATATCAGTGAAGTGTTCAAAAATAAGTCAGGTGAACTATAGAGACCCATCCATCCATTTCCTATACCCGCTTCTTTCATACAGGGTAGCAGGGAAGCTGGTGCCTATCTCCAGCCGTCTACGGGTGACAGGCGGGGTACACCCTAGACAGGTTGCCAGTCCATCTCAGGGCAACACAGAGACACACACACATGCACACACCCATTCACACCTAAGGGCAATTTAGAGAGACCAATTATCCCAACAGTCATGTTTGTGGATTGTCGGAGGAAGCCGGAGTACCAGAAGAGAACCCATGCGTGCACAGGGAGAACATACAATTTTGTGAAGACATACAGAGAGAGACTTTCAGCACACAGTAGGAAGGCTAGAAACATTTTTTAATGCTCTGTGTTTATCTTATATTACAGTCCATAAAAGAAATCAGAATTAACTAAAACAGGCATTAGTAGATCAAAGCTTCACAAAACCCATATTTTGGAAATCAGCCAGAAGATTCTGATCGCTGTAGTTGCTGCCTTCAGAGTTCAGACAGAGTTATTTTAACCTTGAAGCAGAGAACTCGCAAAATGTTAGAGGGTGTTTGATTGCTAGACAAAGATGATCTCTGTAAGAATTGTACTGATTTATAAAAAGCACTCCCATATTAGGACAATCAGTAAAATGCTCTCTAAAGTAAAGCATCAACACAGCATCAATTCCTGAAGAGGTCAGGTGTGTTTCTTAAAAGATAGGTTGTTAGATTAAAAGAAGTTTGTTTTATTTTACCTAATGTGACCTTTTCTTTTCTCAAGCAGGACATCTCAAGTTCTCGTCGGAGTGCAAAACACATTTTCACAGACTATACCACACCACAAGGGATTGCTCAAGACCAGCATGTGTGTATACATTTTCATTCTACAAACATTTTATTAGTTTTCTCTGTGCCTCATGTTTTATCTTTCATAATGAAATATCATCCCATAATGTCCCAGAAAACATGTGTGTTTAATATTAATATAATAGACATTGTTTTATGTGAGCAAATAATTATTGTTGGCAGTAAGCTGAAGTTATGTCAGCATAGAAATTTTGCGTTTATGCATGGGTCACTAACATCTCTTTTTATTTATTATATTTATGTTCCCTTTAGTCAGAGTTTTTAAGATCAAATAACAGCTGCACACTGATAACGTATATTAGTTTATGAGTGAGGGTTGTGTTGTTCTGCCTTTAGACACTGATACAGTGAAACTAAGTGTATGAGGCAAAAAAACTTTACTTATATTAAAGTAACTTATTATAGTAAATGTTTTTGTTATGCAAATTAATGCTGTTTGTTGTCCTGCTGATTCGCTACTGATGGTGAAATTTAAAAGCTCTGTTCCTACAAAAGTTATCAGACATGCGTCAAAAATGTAAAAATATAATTTGTTGATTAGGGCTGCATTATGTTAAAAACACATGCAATGTCGATGCGACTGGTAAAAATTGTGATGCCGACATCAGTCGTCATAAATCTGCATTTTTTTTTCCACTTTTGAACTATGCTTCCAGCTCCTTCTGTGGTCTTAAGCATTTTGGTTCCTGTAATACTGTGAAAGGCGTGGGCCTTTTCTGCTTGTAAGACTATCAGGCTGAATATCTCATTGGAAGGCAAATTTTGATGACAAATTGATAGTCCTTTGAGATACTAATAATTCTCACACTAATGTTGTGATGACTATAGATTTCCAATGCTTTCTGCAGTCTCATTGTTGATTTATTTGAACCTTTTTAACACATAAGAAGCAGCGTACTTTTTAATTGTGGAAATAAGCACTCATAGGAGTTGTGTGCACTTTTGCAACAGGTGTTGACGTCTATTACAGATGAATCTTAAATTCTGGCTGTTTCAGAGTTTCTGGAGATTGTTTTGTGATTCTTTACTTCATGTAGACCACACATTTTCAAAGAGTGACAAATCTGAGATGGCAAGTCAAGTGGATATATTTTGTATAGTGCCTTGAAAAAGAACTAGCCCCCTTACGGATTTCATTTTTTGCTTTTTTGTCCCACTGAAATGTTTTAGATCATCAAACAAAATTCAGTTTTTTAATTAGACAAAGATAATTAGAGTATTAGAAAAAAAAGTTTTCAAAGGATACGCTCATTAAATAAGGGGAAAAAAGATATCTAAACCAACCTGGCCTAATATGAAAAAGTCCTTCCCCCTAAAGCTAACAACTGGTTGTGCCACATTTGCCGGTAATGAAGTGTTTGCGATAACTGGCAATCAGTCTCTTACTTCACTGTGGGGGAATTTTGGACCACTCTTCTCTGCAGTATAAACTCTTCTTTAGCATAAAGGGCTCTCAGATTTAAGTCTGGAATTTGATTAGGCCACTTCCAAATCTTAATGTTTTGAGCCATTCAGAGGTGGACTTAATGGTGTGCTTTGGAATGTCATGTTGCATAAACCACGCATGCTTGAGTGGGGACAAACTAATGGCTAGATATTTTCCTTCATGATGTTTTGCTATAGAGCAGAATTCATGGTTCCATCAATTATGGAAAATCTTGCAGGTCCCGCAAGAGCACGAGACCATCAAACCAGCACCACCATGTTTGACTCTGATTATGATGTTATTTTTCTGAGACCCTGTTAGTTTTACACCACATGTAACAGCATGCATACCTTCCAAAAACGTCTACTCTGATCTTGTAGGTCCACAGAATATTTTCCCAAAGTTCCTGGGGATCATCAACATGTTTCTGATAAATGTAAGACAGGCCTTTGTGTTCCTTTTAGGTAAGCAGTGATTCTGACCTTGGAACTCTCTCATGAAGGTCATTTTTTGCCCACATGAAGGTCATTTTTGCCCAGTCTCTTTTTGTATTTTTGAATCATGAAAACTGACTTTAACTGGGGCTGTGAGGCCTGCAGAGCTTTAGATTTTCTTCTAGGTTCTATAGTGTCCTAATGGATGAGTCATTGCAGTTTTGGGATAATTTTGGTAGACACACCAAGCAGATTCACCACTATTACATGTTTTGTGGATGATAGCGCTCTCTGGTTCTCAGGAGCCCCAAAGCCTTAAAAGCTGCATTGTTTTCATTTCCAGACTAATGATGTAACTGAGTTTGTTTCTCAACTGTTCTTGAATTTTTACATTGTTGCAAAGTGTGTTGGTATTTGAGGTTGTTTTTTACCTACTTCATGTTAACATACAGGTTCTATTTAGGTAATTCATTGATTCTAAAGGTCAGCCAGCAATCAAGCCTGGGTGTGGCCAGTTAAACTGAACCAAAAAGAATGTAGTTAATGACATTAATTTAATTATATAATTCAATTCAATTCAATTCAATTCAATTTTATTTATATAGCGCCAATTCACAACACATGTTGTCTCAAGGCACTTCACAAAAGTCAGATACATACATTACAATTAATCCTAATCGTTGAACAGTGCAGTCAGAGTTAGTTATTTATTCAAATTGGATAAAAAGTTTTTCTGTCTAAGGAAAGGAAACCCAGCAGATTGCATCCAGTCAGTGACTTGCAGCATTCCCTCCTCCAGGATGAGCATGTAGAGACAGTGGACAGTCACTGGCGTTGACTTTGCAGCAATCCCTCATACTGAGCATGCATGTAGCAACAGTGGAGAGGAAAAACTCCCTTTTAACAGCAAGAAACCTCCAGCAGAACCAGGCTCAGTGTGAGCGGCCATCTGCCACGACCGACTGGGGGTTAGAAAGAACAGAGCAGAGACAAAAGAGAACAAAGAAGCACTGATCCAGGAGTCCTTTCTATGGGAAGGAAAAGTAAATGTTAATGGATGTAGCTCCTTTAGTCGTTTCACCTAGAAAGAAAGAACAGATAAACTCTGAGCCAGTTTTCAAGGTTAGAGTCTGAAAGAGAGCACATAGAGTTAGTCACAATAAAAGCTCAGGCAGTAGCCATGTCTAGGAGAGAGAAAGGGTTAAACACTGAAAGACAGGGCCATGTGGATCATTGGTAGAGGGTGAGCATTAAGTTGTTGCCAGCAGAAGCTCGGACGATGCCCCTCTCCAGAAAAGTGTCACAGGTAGACACAGAGCCAGGCCAGGTGTAGCTTCTAGGAAGAGAAAAGAGAGAACAAAGTTAAAAGCGGAAGCAAATAATGCAAAATTGGAGAGTAGTGTAAGAATGTAGCGAAGAGTGTGAAAGTGGTCATTATGTCCTCCAGCAGACTAAGCCTATAGCAGCATAACTACACAGAAAGTTTCAGTTGAGATTATTTAGTTAGACGGCGCTTATTTACAACAATGTCGTTTCAAGGCATCCCACAAAGGGTCCCACTGATGGTCATTGTTATACTAAAAACCACAAGGATTGGGATACCTCTCTCTGTCAGACTGATTATAACCATTGGAAAAGAGAAGGGGTCATACAGGTAGCAGAAATGGAGGGTGTGTTTGCACCTCAACCATAACTGAGCCGGTTTAGGCTAAACCTGCCTCCCCCTTACTCCATCCAACAGGGAGGGAGGAAGGCTCCCTCCCTGATAAACTAAGCCACTCTAACTATAAGCTTTATCAAAAAGGAAAGTTTTAAGCCTAGCCTTAAAAGTAGACAGGGTGTCCGCCTCACGGACTAAAACTGGGAGCTGGTTCCACAGGAGAGGAGCCTGATAACTAAAGGATCTGCCTCCCATTCTACTTCTAGAGACTCTAGGAACCACCAGTAAACCTGCAGTCTGAGAACGAAGTGCCCTGTTAGGAACATATGGAACAATCAGATCTCTGATGTATGATGGAGCTAGATCATTAAGGGCTTTATATGTGAGGAGGAGAATTTTAAATTCTATTCCGGATTTAACAGGGAGCCAATGAAGGGAAGTTAAAGAAGGGGAAATATGATCTCTCTTTTTAATTTTCATCAGAACTCTTGCTGCAGCATTTTGAATCAGCTAAAGGCTTTTAACTGCATTTTGTGGACATCCTGATAGTAAAGAATTACAATAGTCCAGCCTTGAAGTAACAAATGCATGGACTAGTTTTTCAGCATATTTCTAATTTTGGCAATGTTCCGGAGGTGAAAGAAGGAAATCCTAGAAACCTGTTTATATAATATAGTATTTAAATGACATGTCCTGGTCAAAAGTAACACCAAGGTTTTTTACTTTAGTTACCGGAGGTCAATTTAATGCCATCCAGGTTAAGTGATTGACTAAGCAGTTTTTTTTCTTTTTTAAAGACTCCGGTCCAAAGACGACAACTTCTTCTGTCTTGTCTGAATTTAAAAGCAAAAATTTAAAGTCATCCAAGTTTTTATGTCTTCAAGACATGCTTGTAGTCTATCTAACTGGTTGGGATTTCATCAGGATTTATGGATAAGTAAAGCTGAGTATCATCAGCGTAACAGTGAAAATTTATCTATGCTGCCTGATAATTTTACCTATTGGAAGCATATATATAGTAAAGAGAATTGGCCCAAGTACTGAACCCTGTGGTACTCCACAATTAACCCTGGAGTTTAAAGATGATTTATCATTTACATGAACAAACTGGAATCTGTCAGACAAATAAGATTTAAACCAGCCTAGCGCTGTTCCCCTGATCCCTACAGCATATTCCAGCCTTTCTAAGAGAATATTATGATCGACTGTATCAAATGCAGCACTGAGATCTAACAGAACCAGTACAGACACAAGTCCATTATCTGAGGAAATAAAAATATCATTAGTGACTTTCAGCAGAGCTGTTTCAGTGCTATGATGAGCTCTGAACCTGACTGACTGACTGAAACTCTTCAAACAGGTCATTGCTGTGTAAATGCTCACACATTTGATTAGCAACTATTTTCTCAAGAATTTTAGATAAGAATGGAAGATTGGATATAGGTCTGTAATTTATTAAGTCATCTCGATCAAGCGAAGGTTTCTTAAGTAAAGGTTTAATTACAGCTACCTTAAAAGCTTGTGGTACATATCCATTTACTAAAGATAAATTAATCATATCTAAAATGGGGC
This sequence comes from Crenichthys baileyi, assembly GCA_036173005.1. NCBI lineage: Eukaryota > Metazoa > Chordata > Actinopteri > Cyprinodontiformes > Goodeidae > Crenichthys > Crenichthys baileyi. Next base: position 115,755 of record JAHHUM010000372.1, on the reverse strand, counting down.
TGGTAATCAGAGGGAACACTTCCTTAAATAATTTGGTTGGGATTGGGTCTAACATACAAGTTGAAGGTTTAGATGAAGCTAATATTTCTGATAACTCAGGAAGCTCCACAGGATCAAAACAGTCCAAACACAGATCAGGTTCTACAGTTACTTCCAATGTTTTCCCACTTGTTGAGGATGAAGTAATCATCTTCGGGAGTATGTCAAAGATTTTCTTCTTAATAGAATCAATTTTATTTTGTAAGAATCCCATAAAGTCATGACTGCTGAGAGCTAAGGGAATGGATGGCTCAACAGAGCTATGACTCTGTGTAAGTTTAGCAACTGTACTAAAGAGAAACCTAGGATTATTCTTGTTCTCTTCTATTAAGGATGAGAAATAAGCTGTTCTGGCTTGGGGAAGTGTCTGTTTATACAACAGTAGGCTATTTTTCCAGATTAAGTAGGAATCCTTTAGGTGTGTAGAGCCCCATTTTCTCTCCAATTTTCTAACGTTGTGCTTTAAAGTACGCAGCTCTGAATTAAACCAGGGAGTCAGCCTTCTATGAATGATTACCTTCTCTTTCAAGGGGGCTGCATTGTCTAATGCATCACGCAATGATGAAGAAACACTATGAACAAAAGAATCAATTTGTGAAGGGGCAGAAACAGAATTTTTGTCCTCCACTGTGTTTTTCAGTAATAATGAGAAGAACAGATTCTTTAAAGGTTGTTACAGCATCGTCTGATAATGATCTACTATAATGAAATTTTCTTTCAGGTGTGGAGAACTCGGTTAAATTAAACTCAAAGGTTATTAAGAAATGGTCAGACAGGACAGGGTTATGAGAAAATATTGTTATGTCTTTACACTCAATGCCATATGTCAGCACAAGGTCCAGAGAATGAAGAAAAAGGTGGGTAGGTTTGTTAATGTTTTGAGCAAAGCCAAAGAAGTCTAAGATGGCATTAAAGGCAATATTTAAGCTATCACTTTCAGTGTCAACATGAATGTTAAAATCCCCCACTATAATAACCTTATCTGTATTTAACACTAAATCAGATAAACGTCTGAAAACTGATCTAAAATTTGAGAGTAAGGGCCTGGTTGATTTTACAAAACAACAAACAGAGGTGGTTTTATTGCTTTGCAATTTGGATGAGGAAAACTAAGGATTAAATATTCAAAAGAGTTGTGGCTATTGATTGGTCTGGGACTAATCAATAAATCGGACTGAAAGATGGTTGCTGCTCCTCCTCCTCGCCTCGTATTTCGAGGAATGTGAAAATTCAAATAATTAGTAGGAGTTGACTCATTTATAGTAACATAATCCTCTTGCTGCAGCCAGGTTTCTGTGAGGCAAAATAAATCAATCTGATTGTCACAAATCAGGTCACTAACCAGCAAAGTCTTTGAAGAGAGAGATCTTATGTTCAGTAGGCCACATTTAATTATTTTATTTTTCTTTTTAATCTGAGTTGTGTTTATTTTTATGAGATTTTCCTGATTTCCTCCTTTTAGCTTATTTTTTAATCTATTCAATTTTGACCGTGGGCGAGACGCTGTCTTAATAGGGTACTGGGTGGGTAGCAGTACAGAAGCTGCAGAGAGGAGTATTAAACTACGACCCTGCTTCCTGGTCTGAACCCTGGGTTGTCAGAGTTTTGGAGAACTAATAAATTCGGCCAGATTCCTGGAAAGAAGAGGTGCTCCATCCAAAGTGGGATGGATGCCGTCTCTCTAGTTCAGACCAGGTTTTCCCCAAAATGTTTGCCAATTATCAATGTAGCCCACATTGTTTTCTGGACACCACCTAGACAGCCAGCGGTTGAATGACAGCATGTGGCTAAACATGTCGTCACTGGTTAAATCGGGGAGGGGACCAGAGAAAATTACGGAGTCCAACATTGTTTTGGCAAACTTACACACCGAAGCAACACTAACTTTGGTGACCTCCGATTGACGTAACCGGGTGTCATTACCGCCAGCGTGAATAACAATCTTACTGTATTTACGCTTATCCTTAGGCAGCAGTTTCAGGTATGATTTGATGTCGCCCGTTCTGGCCCCTGGCAGACATTTGACTATGGTCGCTGGTGTCTCTAGTGCCACGTTTCTGACTATGGAGCTGCCAATTACCAGAGTTGGCTTCTCAGCTGGTGTGTCGCTGAGCGGGGAAAATCTGTTAGAAACGCAGACGGGTTGGTGGTGACCTGTGGGCTGTGATCTAGGACTATGCTTTCTACGTACCGTCACCCAGCCGGCCTGAGATCCCGCAGCGCGGGCTCTGCTGGAGGACTGCTACGGGGTGCTCCCCTCGGTGGCTCCTCGCTGGCTAAGGGGCCTCGGCTATCTGCTGGTTTTTCAACAGCGCTGAGCCGGGCCTCCAAATCCGACACCCTCGCCTCCAAAGCTACAAAAATGCTACATTTATTATGCGTACCATTATCACTAAAGGAGGCAGAGGGGTAACTGAACATCTGACACAGAGAGCAGGAGAGAGGAGGAGACTCGGAGAGAGAAACAGCAGAACGGGTAGCAATGGTGGAGCTAAAGCTAACGCTAAGCTAGCGACCCCTTACCACTACTTGAAAAGCCGTGTAAGACACGGAGAGTCCCCAAACGTTAAATACAGCAACAGAAAGTATGTGTTTTAACGTGCTTATGTATTATAACAAGTAAGAGGTATCACAGTAGAGAGAAATCAAATCAAACGATAACGCCTTTACACACCACACAATCCACCGAGTGCAATAGCGAAAACAGGAAGTGACGTTACCCAGAGCTCCTCCTCTGTAATCTGTAATCTTCATCAGTGTTAGAGGTTATCAAGTTAGACTACTGCTCTGCGGCCCAGCTTCCAAAGGGAGGGGATCATGTTCTGCTTTAGTACGTCACAGTCTATGTTGGCTTTCATGAGCAGCACTGATGCAGCACCAAAACAAGACATTCCCACCACCATGCTTGACTGTAGGAAAGACAAGCTTTTTTTTGTACTCCTCACCTGGTTGCTGCCACACTGGAATCCATCTGAACCAAATACTTGTATCTTAGTCTTGGCAGACCACAGGACATGGTTCCAGTATTTCATGTCCTTATTGTACTTGTCTTCAGCAAACTGTTTGCGGGCTGTGTTGTGCATCTTTAGATGAGGCTTCCTGCTGGGACGATGGCCATGCAGACCAATTTGATGCAGTGTGTGGCGTATGATCTGAGCACCGACAGGCTGACCCCACACCCATTCAATCTCTGAAGCAATGCTGGCAGCACTCATACGTCTATTTTGTAAGGAAATCCTCTGGATATGATAATGAGCATGTGCACTCAAATTTCTTTGGTTGACCATGGCAAGGCCTTTTTCTGAGTGGAAGATTTCCTGCCAAACCACTGTGTGGTCTTGGCCATCGTGCTACAGCTCAGTTTCAGGGTGTTGCCAATCTTCTTCTAGCCTAGGTCATCTTTATGAAGAGCAACAATTCTATCTGCCTAACTGGGCAAAATTTGGACATTTCCACTTTGGGGTGTACTCACTTTTATTGCCAGCGCTTTAGACATTAATGGCTGTGTGTTGAGTTATTTTGAGGAGACAGCAAATTAACACTGTTATACAAGCTGTACCCTGACTACTTTACATTGTCAAACTTTTATATTTTCAGTGTTTACCATGAAAACATACGATACAATAAAATATTTACAAAAATGTGAGTGTACCTATTTTTGTGAGATACTGTATGTGGCCTATGAAGACTCCACTGTCTCAGCGTTTTCAAACTGTTCCATCAGATTATCATATACATAGGTTTAGTTGTAACTGCTTCGCTTTCAGGTTTCTGCTGTGAAGAATATTGGCCAAGTTGTCAATGTGTATTGACTTACTTGGTTACTTGAATAGACTTGAACCATCAATAATGCCATTAACAGAGATAGCACTTGGGTGTTTCGTGACCTTTCCTTGGTTTGAAAAAGATGTACTCTACAAAAATTGAGACCTGACTTTCTGCTTTTCTGTGCAGAATTAAATAACTTTATGTATTACATATTTAAAAACAACTAAAGGTCTTATGCAGTTCAGTAACATTTTTCAAATATCCTAAATATACTGCCTAGCAAGATATTTTCCATAATTAGCGTTTTCTTGCATTTCATTACATGTAATCTGGAATTTTAAAAATAATTTTTGAGTGTTGTAGCAATTCAACCACACAACTTGCCTATTGATTTAAAGTTACAACTTATTTTTGCTCATGTAAAAATATCATTAAAATGAAAAGAAAGCTTTAGTATGCATTTAGTACACTAAAGTGTCTCTGCTAGACATCCCTTCATTCGACCCACAGCAGTTGCTTATTGTATGGATAATATATTGGATTTTTTTTAAATATGGTTCATAAATGACAGTTCAAAATGTTTTTACAAGATGAAAACCATAATGGGCAACCCTGTGCATCTTCTTGATGCAATAACCTAGGTTTCTTCTGAACCACTATAGCTGAGACCACAACAGGAGACCCTTCCTCCCCACACCTATAGCCATCCTTTGAAGCAACTCAGATGAGAGTTAATACAGCATGTTTTTTCACTTTAAGATTAATATAGTATTGCATTGATTTAAACAGTTTTGAACTAGAAGGATCATTCAGATGCCACCATTTATTGACTAGATATTTAGAGTAGTAGGATTTTCTTTAGAGAAGCATTGGATAGTGGAAGTGGAAGTCACCAGAAGTATGTTTTCTTATTAGGAAAATTGTACAGTCCTTTCTATCTTTATATTGCTGCTGTAAATCTCATAGTCTCCATGGGGGATGGCAAGATTGGTAATTTGTGTCCCCTGAAAAAAAACCACGAGGTCTAAGGCCCATTTCTGCACTCTGTAATACATGGCAGTCACATATGTTCCATTGTGTCAACGTGGCAAAGAATTCCATTAAAAATATTATCTGCAAACATGTAATTTTTTCCCATTCCAAATCTGAAGTATACATTAAAAAAAGTTTTACAGAAAAATAATTTATGCATTTTGTACATCATAATACTGTCAGCCAAAAACCTGTTGATTCAGATACTATTCACCAGCTTCCTGATTGACAGCACAACATGTTTTACAATGTTTCAGCTATTAAAATCTGACTGTAAATGAGCAAAGGCAGGCTAAGACCAAGAAATGGCTATACAAGATTGGAAAACAGGAAATGGGTTCTGTGGTAGATCTATCTTTCCAAGTACTGAGTAAAATACTTTAGAAGCACATACTTGATCATTGTTTTAGTGAACCTTAAACAAGTGTTGTCAGTGATGGTTTCAGATATTGTACCAATCATGTATTAGTCACTAAATTATATTTCATTGCCATTTTGGTAGAAGCTACATGTAAAAACAATTGGACATAATAAATTAAATTTTTGGCTTTCATTTTACTTTATATGATCGAATTTGTCAGATTTAGCTTTAGTCTGATAACACTGTTGATGTTGGAAAGGCTTTTGTTCTAGGACTTCTCTCTAAATTGCCATCGTTGACAATTTAATCCTTGTGGCATTGTGGAATTTCACTCTGCACAGAAATCAATACCCTGGATGGTGCTTTGCATTACAATGTTGGTGTTCCTTAACATTATTGCCAGAATCTGTCCAGTGTTGTTAAACAAACGGACAATTATCGATTATGCTTTGTATTGTCAGCAACTTTTGGATTTTATTTCTGGTAATCAATATACCTTTATAAATATGATAGTCTCTTTTTATGTCCATCACAACTTATTCTTTTGCTAGAGAGAAAAAAAAGGAGCAGCATCTTTTTAAAAACTTTCTAAACCAAAGCCACGCTAAATGTCACTTTATCAACCATTTTAACGAATGGTGGGGAACACTAACCTTAGTTTCACAGATGAACACTCTTACACAAAATAAACACAAACACTGTCTCTTTATATGAAAATTTATTAAACCAATAGTCCCTTTTACAATCGACTGGTCTAACAACTTTCACCTAAATAAGCATCCACTATTCTACAAAAGGGATAAATTAATAACCAAAAATAAGGATCCGCCCTAGAATAGATGAAGATCAAACCAGTCGAAGAAGTGGGAGGAACGCTTTGGATTGACTTGGAAAGTTTAACAACAGGAATAAACAGTGAAGCTTCCTTTGGTCCGGTGGTGTGTCTCGATAGCACCAGTCAGCTGACAGAATGGTTGAATCAGGCCAGCTCAGACGTGGTATAGCGTCCAGCAGCCAGTTGCCTTAGCCACTAACAGCTGATAGGAAACTAGTCTCGACACAAAGAGATCCTAGATCGCCTTAATTCCCTACACCTCAACCTGCTCTGACTAGCAGAAAATCAAATTAATAACAAAAAGATCGAATTTACTTGAGGTCGGCTTCCCTCTTCTGAGGATTGGGTTTTAGGCATGAAGAAAAGCCCCCCTTTTCTTCATACCTTCAACCCATCCTTATACTCCGCTCAAGTAAATTTTAAGTTATTTAAAGGATGCATGGTTTGAACATAAACTTTTGATTGCAAAAAATAGAAAAATTTACAAACTGAAAGATTTTTTTTTTCATGATTCTAAACTTTAGTAGTAGAATTATGCATGTATTACTTATATACTACAAATTATTGTGTGAGCAATGGACATTTAATTCAATAGCAGCAAATAATTAAAGTAATTTAAAAAAGTGTTTAATTTGAATAACCTTAAATCTTTTTAAATAGCTTTATCTGATTCATTTAAAAAACCCTGTAATGCAAATGTGAAATCTGTTTTATTGTTGTGTACATTTAAAAAAAATATGAATTTGTTAAGAGAGTGAAATCACTTCAGCTTTTTAATTGTTGTATTTAAAAATAAGTCATGTAAAATTTTGGGAGAAATGAAAAAAGGCAAATAAGGCTGTAGCATATGTAGTGTTTCAGCCCTGCTAAAAGATTTATGGAAATAGGCATCTTCTGCCGGCTCCTCATGTTAATGCATAATATTCATACTCATTCCTTTTTTTCCGAAGGTCCATTAAATATCCCATGAGCCATTGTGTTCTGAAGAAAATAAAAAAAAATACTGCTTCAGTGTGGTAATCATTATACCTCTTCTCTGTCTAGTCTCATTGATCTACTGGGGCTGTGACTGTAAAACAAAATTCAAATAAGTGCTGACTTACTTATGACCCCTAAACAAGCCACAGTTGAGCAGTTGCAATATGTATGAGCATTTATGAAGCTGTATAATCTCTCTCTGTCCTCTCTTTTCTCTTCCTGTGTGTTATTCTCCCAGGACGGGGCCTTCACTAAGGGTGAAGTTGTGTCAAAACCAGATGTAAAGAACTTTGGGCAGTCCTCCTTTGTTGACTTTGGTAAGAATAAAGGATAGTTTTTTTTTGTTTTGTTTTTTGGTGTTTTTTTGGGTGGGATATTCTTACTGATTTAAAGCAAAGCCCTAGCAACAGATATTTCTATGTTTATAATAAAAACTGGACATACAGTACATGTTCTCTGGATTTCCAACAGAAATGCTAAAATTTCCTTTGTTCATGCCAAAAATATCTACACAACGAAAGATCCAAATGTAGTTGGTAGCAGCAGTGTTCATTATGAATAGTAGCAACTTATGCTAGTGTTGTTTCTGAAAATATTTCTGTGCTGTTTACAAGGATACATTAAAACCAAATACTAAAAAAATATATATTTTTTTTATCTTTGTTATCCCCACCTAAAAATCTGTCTAGATGTGGTCAAGTATTGCAAATTCAGTAGGAAATTTTAGCTCTGTGGCAAAACACAATAAATAAATGTGTATCCCTGGTCAAGTTGCCCAGGGCTCTCAGTGTGTTTGTAACTTTGTGTGTCAGATCCATTTTTTTCTTTTAGGCCTTTTAAGCTTCTGCATTTGAAGCTGTGTAGCTTCAAAGGATTCCAAATAAGGCTGCATGGTCTTTGTGGCTTCGACAGTTTCTCTACAGCCTTCTCATCACATAACATCCCTTCTTTACACACAAAAACCACACACGCTAACCCCTTACCCAGTTGGCTTATCTCACAAATGTACACAGAGTTACAAGCACACAGTCCCACACATACACTCTGATACAAACTCACAATCCCATGTAGAGCCATATTTTTGTGAGCATCTTATCCCTTTACACAATCTTGGCCAGTTCAATTCATTGTTCAGCTCAGTAAATCTCTACTGGTTCTCTAATCTCCAGGCTGCATAAAGTGGCCCTTGGTCATCTATTGGAGCTGCCACATCGGCAAGAGAAGGGGGGAACGCTGCTGGCTATTTAAACTTGCCTTTAAAGTGAAAAATAATTTAAGATATTGTGAAACAATAATATAAAGGACGAATGTTTTTGGGAAATCATTCTTCATCAAAATTATTCAGGTTAACTGTCACGTTTTAGTTGTTTGCTATATAAAGAGCATGAGCCATTTTTTAGGAAGCACCTCGGTAAGGTTTACACTAGAACTGATCAGACCGCTGCACCTCAGCAAACTCGTCTGTGAAACTCCAGAAGTTTGCAGATGACACCACAGCAGAGACTGTACTTCCTGAGGCAACTCAAGAAGTACAACCTTCCACAGGAGCTGCTGGTCATCTTCTACACTGCCATAATTCAGTCTGTCCTGTCTTCATCCATCTCAGTGTCGTTTGGCTAATCCACAAAACAGGACAGGTCCAGACTGCAATGAACAATCAGGTCTGCAGAGAGAATCATCAGGGCTGACCTTCCCTCCATCCAGGACTTATACAGGTCTAGGGTCAGGAAAAGGGCAGCGAAAATCTTTGCAGATCCAACACACCTTGCAATTCAATTTCAATTTTAATTCAATTCAATTCAGTTTATTTAAATAGCGCCAATTCACAACACATGTTGTCTCAAGGCACTTCACAAAAGTCAGGTACATACATTCCAATTAATCTTAATCATTGAACAGTGCAGTCAGATTCTGTTATTTATTCAAGGTGGATAAAAAGTTTTTCTATCTAAGGAAAGGAAACCCAGCAGATTGCATCCATTCAGTGACTTGCAGCAGTCACTCCTCCTGGATGAACATGTAGAGACAGTGGACAGTCACTGGCGTTGACTTTGCAGCAATCCCTCATACTGAGAATGCATGTAGCAACAGTGGAGAGGAAAAACTCCCTTTTAACAGGAAGAAACCTCCAGAAAGGTGTCACAGGTAGACACAGAGTCAGGCCAGGTTTAGCTTCTAGGAAGAGAAAAGGGAGAGAACAAAGTTAAAAGCTGAAATAACAGCAAAAAATACAAAATTGAAGAGTAGTGTGAGAATGTAGCGAAGAGGGTGAAAGTGGTCATTATGTCCTCCAGCAGCCTAAGCCTATAGCAGCATAACTACAGAGATAGCTCAGGATAATCTAAGCCACTCTAACTAAAAGCTTTATCAAAAAGAAAAGTTTTAAGCCTAGCCTTAAAAGTAGACAGGGTGTCCGCCTCACGGACTAAAACCGGAAGTTGGTTCCACAGGAGAGGAGCCTGATAACTAAAGGATCTGCCTCCCATTCTACTTCTAGAGACTCTAGGAACCACCAGTAGACCTGCAGTCTGAGAACGAAGTGCTCTGTTAGGAACGTATGGAACAATCAGATCTCTGATGTATGATGGAGCTAAATCATTAAGGGCTTTATATGTGAGGAGAATATTTTAAATTCTATTCTGGATTTAATAGGGAGCCAATGAAGGGAAGCTAAAGTAGGGGAAATATGATCTCTCTTTTTAATTTTCATCAGAACTCTTGCTGCAGCATTTTGAATCAGCTAAAGGCTTTTAACTGCATTTTGTGGACATCCTGATAGTAAAGAATTACAATAGTCCAGCCTTGAAGTAACAAATGCATGGACTAGTTTTTCAGCATCAATCCTGGACAGGATATCTCTAATTTTGGCAATGTTCCGGAGATGAAAAAAGGAAATCCTAGAAACCTGTTTAATATGGGATTTAAATGACATGTCCTGGTCAAAAATAACACCAAGGTATTTTACTTTATTATCGGAGGTCAATTTAATGCCATCCGGGTTAGGTGATTGACTAAGCAGTTTCTTTTTTAAAGACTCCGGTCCAACGACGACAACTTCAGTCTTGTCTGAATTTAGAAGCAGAAAATTTTAAGTCATCCAAGTTTTTATGTCTTCAAGACATGCTTGAAGTCTATCTAACTGGTTGGGCTCATCAGGATTTATGGATAAGTAAAGCTGAGTATCATCAGCGTAACAGTGAAAATTTATCTATGCTGCCTGATAATTTTACCTATTGGAAGCATATATATAGTAAAGAGAATTGGCCCAAGTACTGAACCCTGTGGTACTCCACAATAAACCCTGGAGTTTAAAGATGATTTATCATTTACATGAACAAACTGGAATCTGTCAGACAAATAAGATTTAAACCAGCCTAGCGCTGTTCCCCTGATCCCTACAGCATATTCCAGCCTTTCTAAGAGAATATTATGATCGACTGTATCAAATGCAGCACTGAGATCTAACAGAACCAGTACAGACACAAGTCCATTATCTGAGGCAATAAGAATATCATTAGTGACTTTCAGCAGAGCTGTTTCAGTGCTATGATGAGCTCTGAAGCCTGACTGAAACTCTTCAAACAGGTCATTGCTGTGTAAATGCTCCCACATTTAAATAGCAACTATTTTCTCAAGAATTTTAGATAAGAATGGAAGATTGGATATCGGTCTGTAATTTATTAAGGCATCTCGATCAAGCGAAGGTTTCTTAAGCAAAGGTTTAATTACAGCTACATTAAAAGCTTGTGGTACATACCCATTTACTAAAGATAAATTAATCATATCTAAAATGGGGCTGGTAATCAGAGGGAACACTTCCTTAAATAATTTGGTTGGGATTGGGTCTAACATACAAGTTGAAGGTTTAGATGAAGCTAATATTTCTGATAACTCAGGAAGCTCCACAGGATCAAAACAGTCCAAACACAGATCAGGTTCTACAGTTACTTCCAATGTTTTCCCACTTGTTGAGGATGAAGTAATCATCTTCGGGAGTATGTCAAAGATTTTCTTCTTAATAGAATCAATTTTATTTTGTAAGAATCCCATAAAGTCATGACTGCTGAGAGCTAAGGGAATGGATGGCTCAACAGAGCTATGACTCTGTGTAAGTTTAGCAACTGTACTAAAGAGAAACCTAGGATTATTCTTGTTCTCTTCTATTAAGGATGAGAAATAAGCTGTTCTGGCTTGGGGAAGTGTCTGTTTATACAACAGTAGGCTATTTTTCCAGATTAAGTAGGAATCCTTTAGGTGTGTAGAGCCCCATTTTCTCTCCAATTTTCTAACGTTGTGCTTTAAAGTACGCAGCTCTGAATTAAACCAGGGAGTCAGCCTTCTATGAATGATTACCTTCTCTTTCAAGGGGGCTGCATTGTCTAATGCATCACGCAATGATGAAGAAACACTATGAACAAAAGAATCAATTTGTGAAGGGGCAGAAACAGAATTTTTGTCCTCCACTGTGTTTTTCAGTAATAATGAGAAGAACAGATTCTTTAAAGGTTGTTACAGCATCGTCTGATAATGATCTACTATAATGAAATTTTCTTTCAGGTGTGGAGAACTCGGTTAAATTAAACTCAAAGGTTATTAAGAAATGGTCAGACAGGACAGGGTTATGAGAAAATATTGTTATGTCTTTACACTCAATGCCATATGTCAGCACAAGGTCCAGAGAATGAAGAAAAAGGTGGGTAGGTTTGTTAATGTTTTGAGCAAAGCCAAAGAAGTCTAAGATGGCATTAAAGGCAATATTTAAGCTATCACTTTCAGTGTCAACATGAATGTTAAAATCCCCCACTATAATAACCTTATCTGTATTTAACACTAAATCAGATAAACGTCTGAAAACTGATCTAAAATTTGAGAGTAAGGGCCTGGTTGATTTTACAAAACAACAAACAGAGGTGGTTTTATTGCTTTGCAATTTGGATGAGGAAAACTAAGGATTAAATATTCAAAAGAGTTGTGGCTATTGATTGGTCTGGGACTAATCAATAAATCGGACTGAAAGATGGTTGCTGCTCCTCCTCCTCGCCTCGTATTTCGAGGAATGTGAAAATTCAAATAATTAGTAGGAGTTGACTCATTTATAGTAACATAATCCTCTTGCTGCAGCCAGGTTTCTGTGAGGCAAAATAAATCAATCTGATTGTCACAAATCAGGTCACTAACCAGCAAAGTCTTTGAAGAGAGAGATCTTATGTTCAGTAGGCCACATTTAATTATTTTATTTTTCTTTTTAATCTGAGTTGTGTTTATTTTTATGAGATTTTCCTGATTTCCTCCTTTTAGCTTATTTTTTAATCTATTCAATTTTGACCGTGGGCGAGACGCTGTCTTAATAGGGTACTGGGTGGGTAGCAGTACAGAAGCTGCAGAGAGGAGTATTAAACTACGACCCTGCTTCCTGGTCTGAACCCTGGGTTGTCAGAGTTTTGGAGAACTAATAAATTCGGCCAGATTCCTGGAAAGAAGAGGTGCTCCATCCAAAGTGGGATGGATGCCGTCTCTCTAGTTCAGACCAGGTTTTCCCCAAAATGTTTGCCAATTATCAATGTAGCCCACATTGTTTTCTGGACACCACCTAGACAGCCAGCGGTTGAATGACAGCATGTGGCTAAACATGTCGTCACTGGTTAAATCGGGGAGGGGACCAGAGAAAATTACGGAGTCCAACATTGTTTTGGCAAACTTACACACCGAAGCAACACTAACTTTGGTGACCTCCGATTGACGTAACCGGGTGTCATTACCGCCAGCGTGAATAACAATCTTACTGTATTTACGCTTATCCTTAGGCAGCAGTTTCAGGTATGATTTGATGTCGCCCGTTCTGGCCCCTGGCAGACATTTGACTATGGTCGCTGGTGTCTCTAGTGCCACGTTTCTGACTATGGAGCTGCCAATTACCAGAGTTGGCTTCTCAGCTGGTGTGTCGCTGAGCGGGGAAAATCTGTTAGAAACGCAGACGGGTTGGTGGTGACCTGTGGGCTGTGATCTAGGACTATGCTTTCTACGTACCGTCACCCAGCCGGCCTGAGATCCCGCAGCGCGGGCTCTGCTGGAGGACTGCTACGGGGTGCTCCCCTCGGTGGCTCCTCGCTGGCTAAGGGGCCTCGGCTATCTGCTGGTTTTTCAACAGCGCTGAGCCGGGCCTCCAAATCCGACACCCTCGCCTCCAAAGCTACAAAAATGCTACATTTATTATGCGTACCATTATCACTAAAGGAGGCAGAGGGGTAACTGAACATCTGACACAGAGAGCAGGAGAGAGGAGGAGACTCGGAGAGAGAAACAGCAGAACGGGTAGCAATGGTGGAGCTAAAGCTAACGCTAAGCTAGCGACCCCTTACCACTACTTGAAAAGCCGTGTAAGACACGGAGAGTCCCCAAACGTTAAATACAGCAACAGAAAGTATGTGTTTTAACGTGCTTATGTATTATAACAAGTAAGAGGTATCACAGTAGAGAGAAATCAAATCAAACGATAACGCCTTTACACACCACACAATCCACCGAGTGCAATAGCGAAAACAGGAAGTGACGTTACCCAGAGCTCCTCCTCTGTAATCTGTAATCTTCATCAGTGTTAGAGGTTATCAAGTTAGACTACTGCTCTGCGGCCCAGCTTCCAAAGGGAGGGGATCATGTTCTGCTTTAGTACGTCACAGTCTATGTTGGCTTTCATGAGCAGCACTGATGCAGCACCAAAACAAGACATTCCCACCACCATGCTTGACTGTAGGAAAGACAAGCTTTTTTTTGTACTCCTCACCTGGTTGCTGCCACACTGGAATCCATCTGAACCAAATACTTGTATCTTAGTCTTGGCAGACCACAGGACATGGTTCCAGTATTTCATGTCCTTATTGTACTTGTCTTCAGCAAACTGTTTGCGGGCTGTGTTGTGCATCTTTAGATGAGGCTTCCTGCTGGGACGATGGCCATGCAGACCAATTTGATGCAGTGTGTGGCGTATGATCTGAGCACCGACAGGCTGACCCCACACCCATTCAATCTCTGAAGCAATGCTGGCAGCACTCATACGTCTATTTTGTAAGGAAATCCTCTGGATATGATAATGAGCATGTGCACTCAAATTTCTTTGGTTGACCATGGCAAGGCCTTTTTCTGAGTGGAAGATTTCCTGCCAAACCACTGTGTGGTCTTGGCCATCGTGCTACAGCTCAGTTTCAGGGTGTTGCCAATCTTCTTCTAGCCTAGGTCATCTTTATGAAGAGCAACAATTCTATCTGCCTAACTGGGCAAAATTTGGACATTTCCACTTTGGGGTGTACTCACTTTTATTGCCAGCGCTTTAGACATTAATGGCTGTGTGTTGAGTTATTTTGAGGAGACAGCAAATTAACACTGTTATACAAGCTGTACCCTGACTACTTTACATTGTCAAACTTTTATATTTTCAGTGTTTACCATGAAAACATACGATACAATAAAATATTTACAAAAATGTGAGTGTACCTATTTTTGTGAGATACTGTATGTGGCCTATGAAGACTCCACTGTCTCAGCGTTTTCAAACTGTTCCATCAGATTATCATATACATAGGTTTAGTTGTAACTGCTTCGCTTTCAGGTTTCTGCTGTGAAGAATATTGGCCAAGTTGTCAATGTGTATTGACTTACTTGGTTACTTGAATAGACTTGAACCATCAATAATGCCATTAACAGAGATAGCACTTGGGTGTTTCGTGACCTTTCCTTGGTTTGAAAAAGATGTACTCTACAAAAATTGAGACCTGACTTTCTGCTTTTCTGTGCAGAATTAAATAACTTTATGTATTACATATTTAAAAACAACTAAAGGTCTTATGCAGTTCAGTAACATTTTTCAAATATCCTAAATATACTGCCTAGCAAGATATTTTCCATAATTAGCGTTTTCTTGCATTTCATTACATGTAATCTGGAATTTTAAAAATAATTTTTGAGTGTTGTAGCAATTCAACCACACAACTTGCCTATTGATTTAAAGTTACAACTTATTTTTGCTCATGTAAAAATATCATTAAAATGAAAAGAAAGCTTTAGTATGCATTTAGTACACTAAAGTGTCTCTGCTAGACATCCCTTCATTCGACCCACAGCAGTTGCTTATTGTATGGATAATATATTGGATTTTTTTTAAATATGGTTCATAAATGACAGTTCAAAATGTTTTTACAAGATGAAAACCATAATGGGCAACCCTGTGCATCTTCTTGATGCAATAACCTAGGTTTCTTCTGAACCACTATAGCTGAGACCACAACAGGAGACCCTTCCTCCCCACACCTATAGCCATCCTTTGAAGCAACTCAGATGAGAGTTAATACAGCATGTTTTTTCACTTTAAGATTAATATAGTATTGCATTGATTTAAACAGTTTTGAACTAGAAGGATCATTCAGATGCCACCATTTATTGACTAGATATTTAGAGTAGTAGGATTTTCTTTAGAGAAGCATTGGATAGTGGAAGTGGAAGTCACCAGAAGTATGTTTTCTTATTAGGAAAATTGTACAGTCCTTTCTATCTTTATATTGCTGCTGTAAATCTCATAGTCTCCATGGGGGATGGCAAGATTGGTAATTTGTGTCCCCTGAAAAAAAACCACGAGGTCTAAGGCCCATTTCTGCACTCTGTAATACATGGCAGTCACATATGTTCCATTGTGTCAACGTGGCAAAGAATTCCATTAAAAATATTATCTGCAAACATGTAATTTTTTCCCATTCCAAATCTGAAGTATACATTAAAAAAAGTTTTACAGAAAAATAATTTATGCATTTTGTACATCATAATACTGTCAGCCAAAAACCTGTTGATTCAGATACTATTCACCAGCTTCCTGATTGACAGCACAACATGTTTTACAATGTTTCAGCTATTAAAATCTGACTGTAAATGAGCAAAGGCAGGCTAAGACCAAGAAATGGCTATACAAGATTGGAAAACAGGAAATGGGTTCTGTGGTAGATCTATCTTTCCAAGTACTGAGTAAAATACTTTAGAAGCACATACTTGATCATTGTTTTAGTGAACCTTAAACAAGTGTTGTCAGTGATGGTTTCAGATATTGTACCAATCATGTATTAGTCACTAAATTATATTTCATTGCCATTTTGGTAGAAGCTACATGTAAAAACAATTGGACATAATAAATTAAATTTTTGGCTTTCATTTTACTTTATATGATCGAATTTGTCAGATTTAGCTTTAGTCTGATAACACTGTTGATGTTGGAAAGGCTTTTGTTCTAGGACTTCTCTCTAAATTGCCATCGTTGACAATTTAATCCTTGTGGCATTGTGGAATTTCACTCTGCACAGAAATCAATACCCTGGATGGTGCTTTGCATTACAATGTTGGTGTTCCTTAACATTATTGCCAGAATCTGTCCAGTGTTGTTAAACAAACGGACAATTATCGATTATGCTTTGTATTGTCAGCAACTTTTGGATTTTATTTCTGGTAATCAATATACCTTTATAAATATGATAGTCTCTTTTTATGTCCATCACAACTTATTCTTTTGCTAGAGAGAAAAAAAAGGAGCAGCATCTTTTTAAAAACTTTCTAAACCAAAGCCACGCTAAATGTCACTTTATCAACCATTTTAACGAATGGTGGGGAACACTAACCTTAGTTTCACAGATGAACACTCTTACACAAAATAAACACAAACACTGTCTCTTTATATGAAAATTTATTAAACCAATAGTCCCTTTTACAATCGACTGGTCTAACAACTTTCACCTAAATAAGCATCCACTATTCTACAAAAGGGATAAATTAATAACCAAAAATAAGGATCCGCCCTAGAATAGATGAAGATCAAACCAGTCGAAGAAGTGGGAGGAACGCTTTGGATTGACTTGGAAAGTTTAACAACAGGAATAAACAGTGAAGCTTCCTTTGGTCCGGTGGTGTGTCTCGATAGCACCAGTCAGCTGACAGAATGGTTGAATCAGGCCAGCTCAGACGTGGTATAGCGTCCAGCAGCCAGTTGCCTTAGCCACTAACAGCTGATAGGAAACTAGTCTCGACACAAAGAGATCCTAGATCGCCTTAATTCCCTACACCTCAACCTGCTCTGACTAGCAGAAAATCAAATTAATAACAAAAAGATCGAATTTACTTGAGGTCGGCTTCCCTCTTCTGAGGATTGGGTTTTAGGCATGAAGAAAAGCCCCCCTTTTCTTCATACCTTCAACCCATCCTTATACTCCGCTCAAGTAAATTTTAAGTTATTTAAAGGATGCATGGTTTGAACATAAACTTTTGATTGCAAAAAATAGAAAAATTTACAAACTGAAAGATTTTTTTTTTCATGATTCTAAACTTTAGTAGTAGAATTATGCATGTATTACTTATATACTACAAATTATTGTGTGAGCAATGGACATTTAATTCAATAGCAGCAAATAATTAAAGTAATTTAAAAAAGTGTTTAATTTGAATAACCTTAAATCTTTTTAAATAGCTTTATCTGATTCATTTAAAAAACCCTGTAATGCAAATGTGAAATCTGTTTTATTGTTGTGTACATTTAAAAAAAATATGAATTTGTTAAGAGAGTGAAATCACTTCAGCTTTTTAATTGTTGTATTTAAAAATAAGTCATGTAAAATTTTGGGAGAAATGAAAAAAGGCAAATAAGGCTGTAGCATATGTAGTGTTTCAGCCCTGCTAAAAGATTTATGGAAATAGGCATCTTCTGCCGGCTCCTCATGTTAATGCATAATATTCATACTCATTCCTTTTTTTCCGAAGGTCCATTAAATATCCCATGAGCCATTGTGTTCTGAAGAAAATAAAAAAAAATACTGCTTCAGTGTGGTAATCATTATACCTCTTCTCTGTCTAGTCTCATTGATCTACTGGGGCTGTGACTGTAAAACAAAATTCAAATAAGTGCTGACTTACTTATGACCCCTAAACAAGCCACAGTTGAGCAGTTGCAATATGTATGAGCATTTATGAAGCTGTATAATCTCTCTCTGTCCTCTCTTTTCTCTTCCTGTGTGTTATTCTCCCAGGACGGGGCCTTCACTAAGGGTGAAGTTGTGTCAAAACCAGATGTAAAGAACTTTGGGCAGTCCTCCTTTGTTGACTTTGGTAAGAATAAAGGATAGTTTTTTTTTGTTTTGTTTTTTGGTGTTTTTTTGGGTGGGATATTCTTACTGATTTAAAGCAAAGCCCTAGCAACAGATATTTCTATGTTTATAATAAAAACTGGACATACAGTACATGTTCTCTGGATTTCCAACAGAAATGCTAAAATTTCCTTTGTTCATGCCAAAAATATCTACACAACGAAAGATCCAAATGTAGTTGGTAGCAGCAGTGTTCATTATGAATAGTAGCAACTTATGCTAGTGTTGTTTCTGAAAATATTTCTGTGCTGTTTACAAGGATACATTAAAACCAAATACTAAAAAAATATATATTTTTTTTATCTTTGTTATCCCCACCTAAAAATCTGTCTAGATGTGGTCAAGTATTGCAAATTCAGTAGGAAATTTTAGCTCTGTGGCAAAACACAATAAATAAATGTGTATCCCTGGTCAAGTTGCCCAGGGCTCTCAGTGTGTTTGTAACTTTGTGTGTCAGATCCATTTTTTTCTTTTAGGCCTTTTAAGCTTCTGCATTTGAAGCTGTGTAGCTTCAAAGGATTCCAAATAAGGCTGCATGGTCTTTGTGGCTTCGACAGTTTCTCTACAGCCTTCTCATCACATAACATCCCTTCTTTACACACAAAAACCACACACGCTAACCCCTTACCCAGTTGGCTTATCTCACAAATGTACACAGAGTTACAAGCACACAGTCCCACACATACACTCTGATACAAACTCACAATCCCATGTAGAGCCATATTTTTGTGAGCATCTTATCCCTTTACACAATCTTGGCCAGTTCAATTCATTGTTCAGCTCAGTAAATCTCTACTGGTTCTCTAATCTCCAGGCTGCATAAAGTGGCCCTTGGTCATCTATTGGAGCTGCCACATCGGCAAGAGAAGGGGGGAACGCTGCTGGCTATTTAAACTTGCCTTTAAAGTGAAAAATAATTTAAGATATTGTGAAACAATAATATAAAGGACGAATGTTTTTGGGAAATCATTCTTCATCAAAATTATTCAGGTTAACTGTCACGTTTTAGTTGTTTGCTATATAAAGAGCATGAGCCATTTTTTAGGAAGCACCTCGGTAAGGTTTACACTAGAACTGATCAGACCGCTGCACCTCAGCAAACTCGTCTGTGAAACTCCAGAAGTTTGCAGATGACACCACAGCAGAGACTGTACTTCCTGAGGCAACTCAAGAAGTACAACCTTCCACAGGAGCTGCTGGTCATCTTCTACACTGCCATAATTCAGTCTGTCCTGTCTTCATCCATCTCAGTGTCGTTTGGCTAATCCACAAAACAGGACAGGTCCAGACTGCAATGAACAATCAGGTCTGCAGAGAGAATCATCAGGGCTGACCTTCCCTCCATCCAGGACTTATACAGGTCTAGGGTCAGGAAAAGGGCAGCGAAAATCTTTGCAGATCCAACACACCTTGCAATTCAATTTCAATTTTAATTCAATTCAATTCAGTTTATTTAAATAGCGCCAATTCACAACACATGTTGTCTCAAGGCACTTCACAAAAGTCAGGTACATACATTCCAATTAATCTTAATCATTGAACAGTGCAGTCAGATTCTGTTATTTATTCAAGGTGGATAAAAAGTTTTTCTATCTAAGGAAAGGAAACCCAGCAGATTGCATCCATTCAGTGACTTGCAGCAGTCACTCCTCCTGGATGAACATGTAGAGACAGTGGACAGTCACTGGCGTTGACTTTGCAGCAATCCCTCATACTGAGAATGCATGTAGCAACAGTGGAGAGGAAAAACTCCCTTTTAACAGGAAGAAACCTCCAGAAAGGTGTCACAGGTAGACACAGAGTCAGGCCAGGTTTAGCTTCTAGGAAGAGAAAAGGGAGAGAACAAAGTTAAAAGCTGAAATAACAGCAAAAAATACAAAATTGAAGAGTAGTGTGAGAATGTAGCGAAGAGGGTGAAAGTGGTCATTATGTCCTCCAGCAGCCTAAGCCTATAGCAGCATAACTACAGAGATAGCTCAGGATAATCTAAGCCACTCTAACTAAAAGCTTTATCAAAAAGAAAAGTTTTAAGCCTAGCCTTAAAAGTAGACAGGGTGTCCGCCTCACGGACTAAAACCGGAAGTTGGTTCCACAGGAGAGGAGCCTGATAACTAAAGGATCTGCCTCCCATTCTACTTCTAGAGACTCTAGGAACCACCAGTAGACCTGCAGTCTGAGAACGAAGTGCTCTGTTAGGAACGTATGGAACAATCAGATCTCTGATGTATGATGGAGCTAAATCATTAAGGGCTTTATATGTGAGGAGAATATTTTAAATTCTATTCTGGATTTAATAGGGAGCCAATGAAGGGAAGCTAAAGTAGGGGAAATATGATCTCTCTTTTTAATTTTCATCAGAACTCTTGCTGCAGCATTTTGAATCAGCTGAAGGCTTTTAACTGCATTTTGTGGACATCCTGATAGTAAAGAATCACAATAGTCCAGCCTTGAAGTAACAAATGCATGGACTAGTTTTTCAGCATCAATCCTGGACAGGATATCTCTAATTTTGGCAATGTTCCGGAGATGAAAAAAGGAAATCCTAGAAACCTGTTTAATATGGGATTTAAATGACATGTCCTGGTCAAAAATAACACCAAGGTATTTTACTTTATTATCGGAGGTCAATTTAATGCCATCCGGGTTAGGTGATTGACTAAGCAGTTTCTTTTTTAAAGACTCCGGTCCAACGACGACAACTTCAGTCTTGTCTGAATTTAGAAGCAGAAAATTTTAAGTCATCCAAGTTTTTATGTCTTCAAGACATGCTTGAAGTCTATCTAACTGGTTGGGCTCATCAGGATTTATGGATAAGTAAAGCTGAGTATCATCAGCGTAACAGTGAAAATTTATTCTATGCTGCCTGATAATTCCACAGCATATTCCAGCCTTTCTAAGAGAATATTATGATTGACTGTATCAAATGCAGCACTGAGATCTAACAGAACCAGTACAGACACAAGTCCATTATCTGAGGCAATAAGAATATCATTAGTGACTTTCAGCAGAGCTGTTTCAGTGCTATGATGAGCTCTGAAGCCTGACTGAAACTCTTCAAACAGGTCATTGCTGTGTAAATGCTCCCACATTTAAATAGCAACTATTTTCTCAAGAATTTTAGATAAGAATGGAAGATTGGATATCGGTCTGTAATTTATTAAGGCATCTCGATCAAGCGAAGGTTTCTTAAGCAAAGGTTTAATTACAGCTACATTAAAAGCTTGTGGTACATACCCATTTACTAAAGATAAATTAATCATATCTAAAATGGGGCTGGTAATCAGAGGGAACACTTCCTTAAATAATTTGGTTGGGATTGGGTCTAACATACAAGTTGAAGGTTTAGATGAAGCTAATATTTCTGATAACTCAGGAAGCTCCACAGGATCAAAACAGTCCAAACACAGATCAGGTTCTACAGTTACTTCCAATGTTTTCCCACTTGTTGAGGATGAAGTAATCATCTTCGGGAGTATGTCAAAGATTTTCTTCTTAATAGAATCAATTTTATTTTGTAAGAATCCCATAAAGTCATGACTGCTGAGAGCTAAGGGAATGGATGGCTCAACAGAGCTATGACTCTGTGTAAGTTTAGCAACTGTACTAAAGAGAAACCTAGGATTATTCTTGTTCTGAAATATGTGGTTCTAGCGTGACGAAGTGTCTTTTTATATAACAGAAGGCTATTTTTCCAGATTAAGTAGGAATCCTCTAGGTGTGTAGAGCGCCATTTTCGCTCCAATTTTCTAACATTGTGCTTTAAAGTACGCAGCTCTGAATTAAACCAGGGAGCCAGCCTCCTATGAATAATTACCTTCTTTTTCAAGGGGCCTGCATTTTCTAATGCACCACGCAATGATGAAGTAACACTCTGAACAAGGGAATCAATTTGTGAAGGGGAAGAAACAAAATTATTGCCCTCCACTGTGTTTTTTCTGTGATAATGAGGAAATTAAGAGTGGAACAGATTCTTTAAAGGTTGTTGCAGCATTGTCTGATAATGATCTACTGCACACCACTGCTTTAGGTTTTTACCTTCAGGTGGCGCTACAGAGCGCTGTCTGCTAAAACCAGTCGCCACAGAGACAGTTTCTTCCCCCAGGTTTTTTCTCTGAACACTTAACAGAGTTTCAGAACAACACCATGCATACTTGGACTGATCTCACATTATATGCTATTCTAAAGTCACTTGTGTATATATGTACATTTAAAAAAAAAAATCTTTATTTGCACTGTTATATATACCAAAAAAAATCTCACTGAGAGCAAAGCATGCCGGTGTCATATTCCTTGTCTGTACAAACTGGGCAATAGAGCTGATTCTGATTCTGATATCACAGCACACTTTCAGGCTCAACACAATATTAAGCAGGTGGTCCTAATGCTGTTCCCAATCAGTGTTAAACCTTATTTTCTTTCAGTTGAGATTTGTTTGAACTGTTTAGGATCTGTAAAATGTATTGCTTGGTTAATATGTTCCTTCTTTTTGGGACAAAGTATAAATCAGTTGAGGCATTGATGCTCTTGTTTTTCCCACAGTAACAAAAATGACTTCCCAAAAGTCAGCATGCATCTAGCTTATTTTACACAGTCATGCATCAGTGCTTTGCGTGAGACACTGTCAACCATTGTTCACATTAATTCAATAGTAATAGCAGGGGGCACATAAATATCTGCAGGCCAAATATCCCAGTGTGTTGACTCATGTAAAGTCTGACTTTCTTTAGATTTTAAATCTACTGCTTCATGCTGACTTAGCATTTACAGTTTTATGCCTGAAAAAGCAAAGTCAACAAGACAAAGAACCTTTCTGAACCAGTGGAAATGTTTACTGTTAGGCAATAAAACTGAATAAATAGGTAATTTATCACCTGTATTACTGATTATGAAAATGTATTTTGAATATACAGTGTGCTAAAAATGTATCCTGAGCCCTCTTTAATATTCTAATAAACTTAATTAGTTCAGTGATATTTTGCCGTTCTTTCTCTCTGACCTTTTTGTTTAAAGCAGTGTCATTAGCTGTGTAGTTTTCATTTAATATTAATTGTTACTTCATTGTGCTGCACATGCACATAAACACACAGGCAAACAGTCAGTAACAGCTTTACATGGATAAACACATCTTTCTCTGCCAAGATTAATCTTTTAATCTCATTGCAGCTCTGGGTGCCCATCAAATATTTAGTGTACTAACTTGCCCTTCTCAAATTGATGGTTATCTATGAGCCTAAGGGGAAATACCCTAAATGTTGTGATTGAATCTGTACACATTTTTCTTGTTTTTTTTTTTTTCTTGGCCAAAACGTTCTTTATTTTTTACCATTTTTGGGTCACGCTTCTAAGAATCTGTTAGGAGAATGTGCACTTTTCTAGGTCTGTCTTGTTCTTCCTTTTCATTTTGTGCTCTTCACTCAGCTCTGCCTCAGCTGTCATTGTCTTCCTTTATTTTTGTTGACAAGTTTTATACCACATTCCCACATTTTTCACTACCTGATTACTCTTTCATCGTTTTCTTATTTAAATTGGTGAAGGTCAGATTTTCTTACATAGCAGAAGCCATTTTGCTTTGTTTTTCTGTTTGTTTTTAATCCATATCCTACATCTGGTCTAATCATAAAAAGTCCTTTATTAAATAATCAAAAGCTTTAAACAGACATACATTGACGACCCCATTATTAAGTCAAACCCATTCCGTCAAAACAAAGAAAAACGACATCAGAACTGGTGTTTTTAATAAGGATACACCAACTGGATTTTGGGCTAATTTTGAATTTCCTTTTTTTTTGTAAAGCTTTAAACTCAAATGCTAATTTCCTGTGGCTATTTCAGAGTAATAATCGAGGAAATGCTATAGAATTTATTTAAGTTTAGTTGTTTGTTTTCAAAGCCCTTACTGGACTGGCACCCAATACCTCCCAGAATGGCTACACTTGTATAACCCAACCAGAATGCTTAGGTCAGCTAACTAGCTCCTCCTGGAACTCCCTAAAGCGGGTTGAAGAAACGAGACGGACGAGCCTTTGCAGTGGCTGTGGCCAGGCCCTGGAACAGCTTGCCAATTCATATTAGGTCTGCTCAGCCCTTAAGTGTTTTAAATGTTTTTTAAAGCCTCAGTTTTTCTCTTTGGCTTTTGATCTAGGTCAAGTGTGGCTCCTACAACATACTTATTTACTTTTTCTATTATTTTTTTAGTAAATACTGTGTATTTTTCTTTATTAATGTATATTTATTAGTCACGCTTCACTAGTCAGATGGCCAACCCACCCTTCTATCAGTTTTGTTTATAATTATTTTTCATCACAATTTATTTACTTGTTCAGCGCTTTGGTCAGCTTCACTTGTTAAATGAACTTGGACAACAGGAAGAATTAAAAAGAGAAGTCTGTAGGTTTTTTTTCTTGCCTTTGTGCCTCTGCTGTGTGCGGTCAATAATTACTACCAGAAACAGATGTAGCATCAGAGAGCAGAAACATTTTAAAAACAAAAACAAAATTACCAGTTTGCATTTTAAACCATCTGCAGCATCATATACTAGTGGTTAGTGCTGCCAGCATTACTAAAATAACAGTCTCCATGTGTATTACATCAATAATTTAGATGCTTACCTTAATGCTGAAATTTTCAAAAGGCTTCAGCATTTTCAGATCCAGCACAGGTTAAAAGCTGAAAAGGCAAAAAAATAACAACTTGGCTGTACTCTGTTCAGCCTTCCCGTTATCTGCCTAAAATTTAGCTCTTTCTCACATGCAGCCTGAATAAACCACAGACATGGCTTGACAAGCTGCAAACAATTTGACCAGCTTTTACATTTCAGTGCTTCCTCTGACTTCATTTTACCATCTCACCCTGAAAATAGCTAACTTTAAGGCTTCCTCACTAGTGCCCCTTTACCACTGGCTCGTTTTAGCCGGCGTGGCTCAACACCACTCGGTTTTGCTCTACTCGGTACGGTAACTGTTGCGTTTCCACTGACCCACCAAAGGCTGTGCTGCTATTAACGTTACTGTGTTTCATTGTCACATTAAAGTAATCTGCATGAAATGATGAAAAATAAATAGAAAATACAAACATAAATAAACTAAATACTAATAACGTTTGTATTAATATATGTGCAAGAATGCCTTATGTTTTTTATGTCCAAAATGATCCACTGGGATAATTATCTGGACCACAGCCCAGGCAGAACTTATAAAATAAGGCTCAGAGGTTCTGATGTGAGGTGGTTGTGGCAGGAGAAGCAGAGAGGAGAGACGCTGCTGTCTGCATGGTGAAGCTCCAAAGTTTGCCTGAAGAAGTTACAATTTTGAGCTTTATGAGTTTTTATGAGTTTATGAGTTTTTGTCTTGTCCATGGCAATAACAAGGACAAGGACTTAAAAGTGCAAAACCGTGGATCTTTGAAGTTAGTTGTAGGTTGGATATTACATATTCATGCTCTGCAGATTCAGCGGGCTCGTCCTCCTGTTTGGTCCGATGCAAGCAGTCTGATTACGGGTAGTTGCTCTCTGCCTGCTCCCTCCTCCTGCAGACTCTGGTTCACTAAAGGATCGTCAATAAATGTCCGAACCAAACGTTGTTTCATGGTGGTTTTGTTTTATGTGTTTTGAGGGGAAATGTTTGTGCCTCTGAACAGCTGATTTTATGTGTGATCAGCTGATTTAGGATGTTATTACATACAGTGCTCTGCCTGTGTGTAATTCAGAAAGCTGATTTGTCCTTTTTCTTTTCTGTCAGCCTTCAGGCATGATTTATGATCTGTAAATGGTAAAATTACATGTATGACCTGCTCCGGCCACTGTGGTCCTTAATATTATTCTAGATGCTCTTGAGTTTTATTAGCTTTTCCCTGCACTGTCTCAATGAAAACCTTCTCATTTCTCCTCCTCCCACCGCCAATCAGTGAACAGCAGTCTCCTTGAGTCACATGTAGTCCCGACTCAGCCCCGGTCGTAACTGCTCAGGAGCAGGGACCAAAAAAGTAGGTAATGGTACATAAAGAACTGAAATGGAAATGCTCACATAGCGAGCCGAGTGGAGTCAAGTAGGGACAAATCGAGCCAGTGAAAAAGGGGCATAACAGACAAGATATTTGGATGACAGGATGGAGATTTCACCTGCTCTGTGACCATACTTCGTTCTTTTAGAATTAAATATATATTGAATAATAATAAATCATCTGTATAAAAAAACTATTTGCTTGAGCAGTGCTTGCTAAAATGCACTGCAAATAAACATAAATATTCTCACTTACAAGGACATGCTATTATGTGGAAATGGTTACCTAAAAGGTGCTAGGCCATGCCCCTCCCATACATCTCTTCGTATTTATTCTTTTTCTACCAGCCTAATTAAGTTGACCTTTAGTAAATAGCATAAATGTGTTTTCCCTCTGCCTAACTTTGTCAACGTTACTGCCAAGCACTGATTTCTATTCGAATTTATTTCTGTTTGAGGCGAGTTTTATCTTTTTCACCCACTGTCTTGCCTTTATCTAAAAAATGTCCATGAATGGTAGATAAGTTGAACAAAAACAGAGGAGGCTGTATAAGGAACATCATCAGGCAAAGGTAATTCTTAGCAGAAAGTACAAACAAGGGGGAAAAGCTAAGAAGCACCAAGGTATGCAATCCGAAGAGGGATGGGGAGAAGATGGCAGCAGGGATAAAGACTAGGAAGCGGAGAGACTGTGAGACAGAGTGAAGAGCAGCACTGCATCCCTGTGTGATCTGGAGTGGGAATTATTTCCATCACACATCACATTCTCAATTCTCACTCTCTTCTTTTACCTGCACTTTTCTCCCCCTGTTCAGCACTATATTTTTCTCAACAAATAATGTAGTGTATGTGCCAACCTGCCTGTACTGCTGTAGTTCCCTCTGCTGTGTCGACCTATGCTGTAGTTAAGGCTTCATCTCAGAAACCCGCCTGACAAAGCTCATTTACTACGCTGCAGCAGCTCTACAGATATTAAAACATTTAAACGTAGGTTAAGTCTCAGTAATATATTTGACCTTTTCATAAGACAGGGGAAATTATTCATCAATTCCTTTTATTTCACATTGTCTAACAATAGTCCATTTTTATAGAATTAGTTTTACATGAGATTGTAAAGTGATATTTGTTAAAATTGAGCTATGCTCTTTTAAGGTCCTGTGTAGCTTTAAGGTTCAGAGTTCCTGCACAGTCCTGACAAGTCTAGAAAAGTATGAAATTTAGTTTATTTTCCAGCTCTAGATAAAAATGGAAAAAAAAAACATTTGTTTCCAGGCTTTATTCTCTGTCCCTTTGTTGAATCGCCGTCCATCCGTCGGTCTGTCCGTGTCCTGTTTCAAATCTACAGTATCTGTTTCTTTCTCACATCAAATACTGTAGTTAGAATATATTGGCCAGTTATTAAATTCTAACAGAAAATTGGACTAGTGACTAATTCCTTAAAGGGTTCTTTGCAAAGTGGTCCAGCTCATCCTATCACACACTGTTGTTTCTAATACTTATTCAGTAGAATGTCAGAATATTTAAATATAATTAAGAAAAACAATTGAATTTTTTAGATTTACTAATATTTACACATAACACACAGTTCAACTAACTGTGATAGATGAGAATAGATGGATAGATACTATCTGCATCTATTGTGCAGAGAGAATATTTAATCATAACCTCCCTTTCAGAGAGTTGATGTTTTTTACCCCTTTATAAGCAGCAAGCATAGACTTATCTTAAGCCATGCATGGACCATTATGTGTGCAGGAATGCTTATGAGCAGCAAAAGGAAATCCGTCCACAGTCCTGCATTTGTGAGCTGGCGGTTCTGTTATCATCACGATTCCCATAATAAATGCGCAGCATATGCCAGACAAAACACAGCCATCTGCCTGATGGCTGAAGTAATTGCATTTTTCAAAGTGACAGTGGCCGATGCATAATTCATCATTAGGTAAAACACAGTGAAGTTCCACAACTTGAGTGTGTCACTAGGCATCAGGGCAGGTGGAAAACAAAGACCAGCGGAGGGGTGATCTTTAGAAACTGCTAAATCGCAGTATGTTTAGAAGTGATTTTTGAAATTGGAAAGGCTGTCATCATGCTCTGTGAGTACGTATGTGTGGGTGATGAAGTGTGTGCTTGCAGGCAGGTAAGTCAGCATGTGCACAGCCTTGTTGTCTCTGCTCTCCCCTCAGGCGTCCTTTCATCTCATTATATTATGTTACATTCACCTCCCCCCTTTTTTCTGTCAGCCTCACTCTCCCCTCAACCACTTTTTTTATTCCTGCTTTCTTCATATAATTTTACTGGCTGTCCTGTCCTGTCTTGTTAAAAAGCCTACACTGCTTTGTTACTCTCCTTTTTTTGTCTCTCTCACCTTCCCTCACTCTCAGTCTTGGGAAAAAGGGCTGTACCTTTTTCAAACCGCTGTAGTGCAGAGCTGCTTGTCTTGTTGAGATCACAGTGGCTTTTACATTGTCCCATGTGTGAAATTTGCTAATGAAGGAAAAAGGTCCCAGTAGGAGTAATAGGAAAAGCTAACCGAGCACTATTTTGTCAAAGATTTTATATTTCTACATCTTAGTCCTTATGCAAATGTTTTCCTGGTTTGATGTCAACCAAATTTAGATCTTCATTTGCAAGTTTTAAAATACATTTTGGTGTAAATATCAAAATTCTTCCATTAAGCAGTTCTTTCCTAATCCCTTTCATTACAGTTAAGTGGTAACCTTAAGTAGGTAGAGCTACCCAGACCATCTTCCCTAATTAGCACTTTTAAATGAATCTGTTTGTTTTCATTGAGCCAAGACAGTTTTTATGATCTTACAAGGATTCAGTTTTCAGGATTCCTTAATTCCTTTTCATTTTTCTGTGTCTTTTGGTTTTGCATTTTGTGTTGTGTTGTATCTGAGAAGATTCTTTAGTTTTCCCTGATCATTGTTTCCCTTGTTGGATTTATTCATTCTTCCCATTTAGTTTCCCATTTTCTTTAGTTGGTGCACATTTGTCAGTCAGCGAGGCAGTCAGTGTGCCATGTAGGTGTAGTGTGCGTCCTCTTTTAAATAGGGCATCAGCTCAGGGTCCCTACTTAAATCTCAGAGAATCTGTGGAGGGAGATAAAGAAAAGGGTGACTAAGGTTAAACCGCCAAAATACCAGTGCTTTTGATTACTGTAATACCATTAAAGATATTTCCATTCATTAATGAGCTTCAGAAGTTAAGCTATAGTTAACTCTTTATTACTTTCAGCTGTGTACTTGAATTTTTTTGCTACATTTTGCATATTTCATCATGCTATTTTGAGGAATAATTACAATCTTTTATAAGTAATCTAGAGAATGCCCTTAGAGGTAGTTGTCTTTTTGCAACTAATGCCTTGTAAAACCCCCGCTGTCCACCTTTTATTGATTTTCAGGGCCCCGGTTCTTAGTATGTCTTATAAAAAGGCACCCATTATGTGGGATCTCTCAAAGTGTGTTCGTGTAAGCGCTTGTGATAATTGACATATACCTGGGTATAATTTGCATGCTGTGTAATATGAATGCCATTGGGTCATGCTGCCGAATCAAACACTCTATAGATAACTATTTCTAGTCTCTTTCTCTCTCAAGGTAATTTCCATCTTTCTCTTTTACCTTTTCGTCCACTTTTTTTTCTCACAGTTTTTCCATTCCAACTCTATTCTGCTGCTTCAGTCTACAGTTCTCTCAACCATTCCCCAGACAGAAGAGGGAACTTTTGGAGCATGTGTGTTTGTAGAAGAACTGAACTATCAAAGAAATAACCTCTGCCGGACTAAATTAGGACTGATTCTTTCCAAACAGTCTGACTGTCCTTTTGCTTTTCTCCAGCTAGTATTTCAGTGCTGAAACATTTCTGCGTTTAACTTCCCTGTGGAACATGCCCAGATGCACTCATGGTCCCTATTTTAATTTGCCTTGTTCTAACATTAATGCAACTAATTGGAAAGCATTGCTCATATTTGAATAATTTGGTTGAGAGAGAGTGGGCGTTTCCCCCCCCCCCCCACCTTATGTTACAGGAATCTCTGTCCTTTTTTTATTTATTTTTTGTTCTGATGATTTTCCTAAACTTAGAATGTAACCGTCACGATTACACAGTTTGCATGTTTTATATCATGACTTGGACTATTTCAAAGTTGTTGCATTTGCTGAATGTTTACTTATTAGCTTTTGCACCATCTAATTATCTATCTCTTTTTCTCCCACTCTGCCTCTCACTCAGTTGCCCCTGACAGCCACTTTGAGTTTCTCCTCCTCCCCATCTTTGCACTGTCATTCATCATCAGAGTCATTCGGTTTTCCCCCTCCACAGGGCACGACATCTGTTTGGGAGTGTGGCTCTCATCATGTTGAAGCTGATTTGGATTAACAGAGCAACAACATGGCTAAAAACCTCTTTTAAATGATGTATGAACACATGATGAAACGTGTCCGTTAGCATAAATGCACAAAAACAGCCTCCTGGAATATAAACCATAAATTAAATGTTTTATCAAATTAGTCTAAGTCATCCATCTGTCCATCCATCCAGCCAGTCGGCTCTTTTGGAAGTCAGACGCAACAAGGAAAACTACCCATGTTGCCAAGTAATGTCAAACAAGACAGCCGAGTTCCTAAGTGCACACTTTGTATAATGGGTTCACACTGCACTTCACTGACTTTGAAGCAAAAAACAAATAATCTTGAACTGTTTCATAATCCATTTCCTTTTGCAGAGCACCTGCAAACACCCAGATGGAGTGTTTAGGTCTACAGTTTGAACAGCACACTACAGGCATGTAGTCAAGTATGACTCCTGAAACCATGCCTGAGCTTTGCCTGTAAGCTGCTCGAATATTATGCATGTTTGGTTGGACTTGTGTGAGCAACTATTCTCTGTGAGGAGACGGCACACAGAAGCTGGCTTACCTTTGAGCACCTCTGAAGAATTTTAGTGGTTTCTACATCTTAGTAACACCAGATATTGAAGAATTTGCTGCCAATTCAGAAAGGATGCTAAGTATCCTCTTCAGACAAAAGAGCATGGAGAGCGAAGCATGTCTTTGTTTAAATTTTGTTGGTACTGTTGCAGGTTTTACATATTTCCAGCAATAACATTGTAGCCTTTATTTTAAAAGAGAAATTTAAAAGACAACTTTTGACGAGCTTTTTCGTTATTAAATGTATTGTCTTCCTTTACTGTATAGTGTATGCAACCAACAGGCTGCTGGTTTTCAAAAGCCTGGCCAGTTTTCCCCGACATAGTTCTCTTCAGTTTTATTTTAGTAGAAGCATTTAAGTTTGGAAGGCTAGCAAGACAAATTTCTTGGAATATGATTTTATAGACCCCAATCATCACCGTGTTTTCGAAAGAATAAAAAGCAGATGAAATTTCTTTGCCTAATACCATCAAGTTATAAAACATTTCTCCTTTGATTCTTAATGGCCTTTCCACACATGGTTTTTGGATATGGCTGGCTCAGTTAAATTGTGTTTTCCTTCACATCATGAGGT
Source organism: Crenichthys baileyi (assembly GCA_036173005.1). NCBI lineage: Eukaryota > Metazoa > Chordata > Actinopteri > Cyprinodontiformes > Goodeidae > Crenichthys > Crenichthys baileyi. The sequence continues at coordinate 84,073 of JAHHUM010000372.1, read as the reverse complement.
TGGCACCATCTGTGTGTGGAGAATGGCACAGATGTGGAAGAAGACAAGCTGGATGGGTCAGTGTGTTACTTTGTGCAATATGCTGTTGGGAATCATTAGCTTTTGCCATTTATGTAAATGTTACTTTGATACATAACATCTGAACATTGTTGCTCAGCAAGCAAACCCTGATAGTAGCAGTTGTAGCAGTGGGTTATATCAGGTTATTACTACAGGAATGGCTTGAGAAAGACCTAACAATATTGTCTGCATTCTTTATCTAGTTGAGCATCTGCATGGTTGTTGAGAGCTGGATAGATTGATCCAGTCCATCTCACCTCTTGGCGAAGGTATCAAACTGTGCACTTCAGATAACTGGATTTTAGAAACCAGAACTGTTATCTGAAGTTGAGTAGAGACCATTCATCCAAATAGAGATAGGCAACATTGTTAGTAGTCACTTATAAGTTAGTAAAGGATGAAAAATCCTTTTTGTTCAAATAACTATTTTCAGTCGATCACTTGTTACTTTGCAGGGTTTTGGGTTTTGCAGGATTAAAGAAATGAATCAGTAAGCATCAATAAATGGGAAATTTGTTCTTTTTTTATGTAAACCTGAGCTACAGCTGAATCTGGCCCAGCATAGCATTTGGGTTTTGGATAGCTGCTGTCTTAATCAGGGAAATTCACTCCTTGTTTGTACTCTAAAAAAAGCCTACATGGTTTAATCCTGAAAACAATTAATATTAATGAAATGCCCGTAATTACTTGCACTGAAAAAGAGTTGGGAACGCTTTGTTCAAGCCTAGAGACATTAATGAAACCCATCAAATAGACAAGTGCAGGTTGGATTTGTGTGTGTGTGTGTGGAAAACAAGCAGGTCTTCTTGTGATCCAGTTCACAAATGAAAAAAAAACATCTCCTTTGTTGCCTGAAACTGTGGGGCTCTCAAAGTCACAACAGAACAAATTCAAGGAGTTGAGATGGAACAACAGTATTAAAATAGCACACTTTTTGGAAAGCAAAGTATCACATTTCCCTTTGGTTCAATCCTGCCTTGTTATTCCCTGATCTGACTTTGTATTTCACTCTGGCAGATGGTGATGGCTATCAGGACCACCTTCTCCCTGCATGTTTAGATAATGACTGTCAGCAGAGTACCATCTACCTGGCCAAGCGGAGTTCAAAAGAGGTACACACACAACCATTATCATCTCTTTGCCTGCTTTATCCTGCTCATATCTGACACCCTTACCCATCTTCCTTTTCTTTGATTGGTTCAACCGTGGTTGAATCTGATCTACTAGTTAAGGTAGAATCATTTGGTAGGGAAAATTACAAATCAAAAGGAATTGGCCTGTTGTCATTTCTATGTAATTGTCTGCTAAGGTATTGATTAAAGTCTACAGCTTGATTTTTTTTTTTCCAATACACGGCAGTGCAAGGATCTATGGTGCAAGCATTTTCTAGGCATGTAACATAAGATGTGGGCCTTTACAGTAGACAGTACCACCAGTATAAACTGTTAAGATCATATGTATTTGCTGGATAAGAAAATAAACACAAAATGTAAACAACTGACAAGTCAGGCTTGCTGTCGTCATCCTTTAGTTTTACTATGGTAATACTTATTTCAGTTGGTCCCTATTGTTTTTAAGTGAGGTGTTCTTTTTTCTTGTGATTCTTTCCTTAATTGTTCCCTTACTTTGTTTCCATAGTTGCTTCCATTTGGTGTGTCCTTGCTATGGCTTAGAATTACTTTTTACTTTCCTCATCCAAACTCAGAGAAATATCCAACAGAAGGGTTGTACTATGTTGGTTAGCACTGCTTGCTTCACATGAAGACTTTTCCTTCAAAGCTAGACTTAAGTACACGCGTGAAACGCGGACAAAAACTTGCATTTTAGGTTAAGTGAGGTCACAGTGTTTACCATAAATGTGAATGTGAGCTTGTACTAACAGCAGTACCCTACCTTTCAACACTGACTGGCTTCATCTGTCCAACCCAGGACAGTATGAACTACAGTGCATTGCAAAATTATTTATGTCTCTTAATTTTGTCCCTACTTATCACTTTACAAACACAAACTTCAATTTACTATTAATTGGATTGTCATAGACAAAGCAAAATAACACATTAATGTAAAGTAGAGGGAAAAGGAGACATTATTGTCAAAATGTTTTAGAAACATAACTGTGAAAAATTGTGGCCTTTGCATTTAGCCCTCTTTACTCTGATACCCCTAAATAAAATCCAGTGCCACCAACTGCCTTTAGAGGACACTTAATTGATAGTGGCAAGTGAATTTGTACCCAGCCTCTCTGATCAATGCTTTGTAAAACCACCTTTTGGTGCAAATACAGTGGAATCTCTAAATACGAACATATCTGAATATGAATTGTTGTTGTCAATAAGCGTGCAGGCCAGCTGACTGGGTGCCTCTTGCGAACTAGCCTTTATGTGGAAATATATGCTCCATGTACTGATGCTACATGTGCACTCGTCCTCCTGTGCTGTTTTTTCTGCTTCTCCAATGCTTGGAACACGAAAGCAGCCAACAGTAGAGATGCTCACTTCCAGAACCATTAAAGAGCTGTCCAGTGCTTCTGTACGCAGCATCACCAGACAAAGCTGTCTCCTCCTGCATAACTCAGTGCAGTTACAATGCCATGGGACTTTTATTTTATTTTTTTATTTTTTATATTTTTAAATATTTTAATTTTTTTGTGGCACAAGAGGCCTTTCATTTTTAACAGTAGGTAGACAGGAAAGAGAGGGGGGGGGACATTCGGTGAAGGGTGCCAGGTCTGGGACTCGAACCTGGGACAGCCGCACCGAGAACTATAGCCTCTGCACATGGTCGCGAGCTTAACCCCTATACCACGCCCACCCCAGGGGACTTCCTTGGGTCTGATGGATGTTGTCCGTCCAAAAATATTTAGAATTAAAATACCTCTCCACCATCATCATCATGTCAAACTGGTGGATCTACCAAAAAAAACTCTCTTCACTTTGTTTTATTATTTATTGTTTCATCATCACATCACCATACAGTGCTTCTAACATTGTTATGATATAGGATTAATTACTGTATTGTGCTGAAAATTACTGAGCAGCGTTTTAGCAGAGTTGTTGTTGGGGGGGTTTGAACATATTATTTTAATTTTCCTTATTTGTAAAGGGGAAAAATATTCCACATATTTCCACATACAATTTTTTTATGATCCCAACTGGATTAAGGCTCAGTTGGATTTGGTCTGGGCTTTGACTGGGCCATTATAACACATAAATATGCTCAGGTTTTAAACATCTTGTAGTTGCTCTGGCTGCATGATTTGGGTCCTTGTCCTGCTGGAAGATAAACCTCCACTCCAGTCCCAAGTCTTTAACAGCCTCTAATAAGTATGCTTCCAGGATCCGGTATTTAGCTTCATCCACCTTTCAATGGCCAGTCCGGACCGGTTCCCTGTTCCTATTAAAGAAAAACAATCCCACAGCATGAAGCTCCCACAATGGCCTTTTCTTTTATTGAGTTTTTTTGCGGCTGTTTAAAACATAATGCTTCTATCTCTTTGAATTAGGAATAGATACTTTGGAATGTTTTAACATATGAGCAATTCAGTTTGCATCCCAACTCAACAAATATTTCCCTGCAATGCACCAAATAGTTGTCTCATACAATTTCTGTCTATTTGAGGAAGCCAGTAGCCATTTGGCTCACTGCAGGAGGTTTGGTGCTAATTCAGTACATCACTTTGTTTGTGGAACAATGCAAATGTGACAGATTTGCACACACAAGCACTCATATAGTTTCATCTAATTAATGTGTGTTACAGAATTGAATGTAATGCATACACAAGCATGTTTACACAAAGTTGTTCTTGCACCCAAATGAGCACACATCCTTTCCACCACCACCTACGTAGCATCTTGTGTGATTCTCTACGTTAGGTCTACTTTTTGGCAAGGGGCTCCCTCATTTTCTCCTTTTTTTTCAACCAGAAAACTGGCATTTGCTCATTCTATATTCTAGAGCAGAAATTTACAGGCTTTTGGCCATGTCCTATCCCACACATGCACGTAAGCATGCCACGCCTCGTAGATGTGCAAATTGAGTGGACTTGCCTTCAGTTTTTTTTGTTGCCTGTCAACAAGAAAAACCATGATTGAAGAACAAATGAAAAGAGGAGTGTTAAGAACGGAGGGGAGGCAGGAAGGGAGGACTTATCAGCACTGATGGATGAAGTAAACACATGTTGTGTTCTTTGTTGTGTGTGAGAGACAGTCATTACTGTCGAAGAAACAGACCGGTGAAGAGGATAGTGGGTGGAGTGTGAAGCAAACCCATTTCTCTTTAAACCTTCACAGCTGTTTGTAACCGTTTGGGCATCCCTGGAAAAAAATGATTGTCTTGATTTATACATTTAAAAATATATTTTAGCTGTTTTAAATGCAAAAACATACCATTCCTTTATTCCTTCTCCTTTTTAAGCATTCAGACCCTGACAAATGACGCAAATGCCGAAACGCATCCAGAATACATCACCTTGAAATGGATTCATGCTTGTACTTGACTTTGGTGTGTTCAAATCATCTGACGTAAGCTGAAAAAAAGTAGGAAAAGGCTAGTAAGACATGTTTTTATTGTTTAAAGAGGCAATCGCTATCAAGAAAAGGTGGAGCATCTACAGGCAGGAAAAATTGGGACGGCCTGTGTGAGACCAGCTGTAAATAAAAAAGAAAAAAGCTGAAGCAGATGTAGACCCTGCTGCAGGATAATGACCAAAGACAAACTAGTAAACCAAGGACTGGATGAAACCAAGAAAATTGACAGTCCAAATCCCGGGTCTTGATCTCATTTAGTTGCCATTAGGCAGGGGTGAAAGTAGTTATATTGGCCTTTAATATCACAAAAACCTTCATTGGTTCATATTGTTCGCTCTTTCGCTTCATGCATTTTAAAAAGGTGACGTCCAATTCCAAACAAATTAAAACATTTTAATATTTTACTGTAGGCTACCTGTTTTGATAAGGCAGAAATTAGACGTTACTTGACCTGTGTGAAACATTGCTAAACAATTTTCGGATTCATTTTTGCTTTTAAACTCTTCATATTGATCCTATGTCCAACTAGAGAGATAAGCAGTAGGCCTAGCACCTTCGCCTGTGCTTGTTTCTGGGGGTCCTGCAGCTGCTACTTCTTTTTTCTGATTTGGTGCATCCTCACCCAGACCCATAGCTTGCTCAAAATCTCTCAAAATCAGATGGTTTTCTGATTTTCTGGGGAAACTTTTTATCTTCAGGAACTCTTTCTTTTCTTTTGAACAAAGAACTTACTTCTGGATTGTTACCAAGTATTTTTTTCAATCCGTTCTGTGTCATTAAAATGTAACAAAATAGCATGAAACACAACCATCCTGATACTCTTTCATTGATTTCACATTTTGCAACAAGCTGAAAAACAATGAAACTGAAACACATTTTGCAACAAGCTGAAAAACAATGAAACTGAAACACCTGGTTTTAGACCACAATAATTTATTAGTATGGTGTAGGCCCTCCTTTTGTGGCCAATGCAGCGTCAATTCGTCTTGGGAATGACATATACAAGTCCTGCACAGTCGTCAGAGGGATTTTAAGCCATTCTTCTTGCAGGATAGTGGCCAGGTCACTACGTGATACTGGTGGAGGAAAACGTTTCCTGACTCGCTCCTCCAAAACACCCCAAAGTGGCTCAATAATATTTAGATCTGGTGACTGTGCAGGCCATGGGAGATGTTCAACTTCACTTTCATGTTCATCAAACCAATCTTTCACCAGTCTTGCTGTGTGTATTGGTGCATTGTCATCCTGATACACAGCACCGCCTTCAGGATACAATGTTTGAACCATTGGATGCACATGGTCCTCAAGAATGGTTCTGTAGTCCTTGGCAGTGAAGCGCCCATCTAGCACAAGTATTGGGCCAAGGGAATGCCATGATATGGCAGCCCAAACCATCACTAATCCACCCTCATGCTTCACTCTGGCCCTGCAACAGTCTGGGTGGTACGCTTCTTTGGGGCTTCTCCACACTGTAACTCTCCCGGATGTGGGGAAAACAGTAAAGGTGGACTCATCAGAGAACAATACATGTTTCACATTGTCCACAGCCCAAGATTTGCACTCCTTGCACCATTGAAACCGACGTTTGGCATTGGCATGAGTGACCAAAGGTTTGGCTATAGCAGCCTGACTGTGTATATTGACCCTCTGGAGCTCCCTGTTAGGAATAGTAAAATAAAGTATAAGTTCTAATGTTTCCCTTCTGTTACAATAGGATACGAATGCTCATAGACATACAGTACAAGGACAGATGACCCAAGGATTGTCACAAATGACCTGAAGCTGGGGCACTGGGGTAGATAGTGGAGCAGCTGATATTACTGGTTTGATTAGAAAGCTACATCACACTTAGATTAAGTATGGACACCCGCTACTACACAATCTAATAGATAGACACCACAATGGTGACACATAGTCTACTGATAATCACTGAGGGAGAGCACATCCATTGCATTGGAGTGCCAGATATAAAACTATATGTGACCTTCTATCGAGGCTCTTCGTCATGCTCTAACAGACGGCGACGGTCCGAGACGGGAGCCTCAGCGCTGATCTCTGTAATCATTCCTCTGCCTTAACTTAGAATAAAAAGAGCTAAAAGTTAGAAACTGGTTGAGAGTCGTTCCTTTAAGAGTCTTTAGATAGAGTGTGTGATCGCTTCATGGGGAACAAGGACCGGAGGAGCTCCGAGGCGTCTGACCGCCAGCAGGGGGCGGTAGCCTCGGAACATCCGGACGGGGACAGTTTCTGTTGGAAACAGGAGAGTTGAGGTGCACATTTAATTCTGCCGTGATTTGGGCAGCCGTGTGGTTTATGTTTTTGGATACAATCCGGCGTTAGCACCCCACGAACATCCCTTTCAGACAGCTTCCTCTTGCATCCACAGTTAATCCTGTTGGATGTGGTCGTCCTTCTTGGTGGTATGCTGACATTACCCTGGATACCGTGGCTCTTGATACATCACAAAGACTTGCTGTCTTGGTCACAGATGCGCCAGCAAGACGTGCACCAAACATTTGTCCCTTTTGAACTCTGGTATGTCACCCATAATGTTGTGTGCATTTCAATATTTTGAGCAAAACTGTGCTCTTACCCTGCTAATTGAACCTTCACACTCTGCTCTTACTGGTGCAATGTGCAATCACTGAAGACTGGCTACCAGGCTGGTCCAATTTAGCCATGAAACCTCCCACACTTAAATGACAGGTGTTTCAGTTTCATTGTCCAACCCTTGTACATACATACATACATACATACATATACATATACATATATATATGTATATATGTGTGTATATATACATACATCCGGTATAGATGCCCGAGCCACCTCTGGCTCTGGCTCCTCTCGATGTGGAGGAGCTGCGGCTCTACTCCGAGCCCCTCCCGGATGGCCGAGCTCCTCACCCTATCTCTAAGGCAGTACCCGGCCACCCTACGGAGGAAGCTCATTTCAGCCGCTTGTATCCGGGATCTCTTTCTTTCGGTCATGACCCAAAGTTCATGGCCATAGGTGAGGGTAGGAACGTAGACCGCCCGGTAAATCGAGAGCTTCGCTTTTCGGCTCAGCTCTCTATTCACCCCAACGGACTGATCTTCATCCCAGCCGCTTCACACTCGGCTGCGAACCGCCCCAGCGCATGCTGTAGGTCTTGGCTAGAGGGGGCCAGCAGGACCATGTCATCTGCAAAAAGAAGAGGTGAAATCCACTGGTCCCCAAACCAGACCCCCTCCGGCCCTTGGCTGCGTCTAGAAATTCTGTTAATAAAAGTTATGAACAGGACCGGTGACAAAGGGGGGGCCTGCCGGAGTCCAACATGCACCGGGAACAGGTCCGACTTAGTGTCGGCAATGCAGACCAAACTCCTGCTCCGCTTGTACAGGGACCGGATGGCCCCTAATAAAGTGCCCCCTATTCTATACTCCTGCAGCACCCTCCACAGGGCATTACGAGGGACACAGTCGAATACTTTCTCCAGGTCCACAAAACACATGTGGACCGGTTGGGCCAACTCCCATGAACCCTCGAGTACCCTGTAGAGGGTATAGAGCTGGTCCAGTGTTCCACGGCCGAGACGAAAACCACACTGCTCCTCCTGAAGCCGAGGTTCGACTATCGGCCGGACTCTCCTCTCCAATACCCTGGCGTAGGCCTTACCAGGGAGGCTGAGGAGTGTGATCCCCCTGTAGTTGGAACACACCCTCCGGTCACCCTTCTTATGAAGGGGGACCACCACCCCAGTCTGCCAGTCCAGAGGCACTGTCCCCGACTGCCACGCAATGTTGAAGAGGCGTGTCAACCATGACAGTCCCACAACATCCAGAGATTTGAGGTACTCATGGCGGATCTCATCCACCCCCGAAGCCCTGCCACTGCGGAGCTTTTTACCACCTCGGTGACTTCAGCCTGGGTGATGAAAGAGTCCAACTCCGAGTCCCCAGCCTCTGTTTCCACCAGGGAATGCGTGATGGCAGGATTGAGGAGATCCTCGAAGTACTCCTTCCACCACCCGATAATGTCCTCAGTCGAGGTCAGCAGCCTCCCACCCCCACTGTAAACAGTGTTGGCGAAGTACTGCTTCCCCCTCCTGAGGCGCTGGACGGTTTGCCAGAATCGCTTCGAGGCCAACCGGTAGTCCTTCTCCATGGCCTTACCGACCTCCTCCCAGACCCGAGTTTTTGCCTCTGCCACAGCCCGGGCCGCGGCACGCTTGGCTTCACGGTACCCGTCAGCCGCCTCAGGAGTCCCACAAGCCAACCACAGCCGATAGGACTCCTTCTTCAGCTTGACAGCATCCCTTACTGCCAGTGTCCACCACTGGGTTCTGGGATTGCCACCGAGACAGGCACCGCAGCCCTTACGGCTGCAGCTACGGGCAGCAGCATCGACAATAGATGCGGAGAACATGGTCCACTCGGACTCTATGTCTCCAACATCCCCCGGAATCTGGTCAAAGCTCTCCCGGAGGTGGGAGCTGAATACATCCCTGGCCGAGGGCTCCGCCAGACGTTCCCAACAGACCCTCACTATGCGCTTGGGCCTGCCAAGTCTGTCTGGCTTTCTCCTCCTCCAGTGGATCCAACTCACCACCAGGTGGTGATCAGTGGACAGCTCAGCCCCTCTCTTCACCCGTGTGTCCAAAACATGTGGCCGAAGGTCTGATGATACGACAACAAAGTCGATCATTGACCTCCTGCCTGGGGTGTCCTGGTGCCAAGTGCACTGATGGACACCCTTATTATTGAACATGGTGTTCATTATGGACAATCCGTGACTAGCACAGAAGTCTAATAACAACGCACCACTCGGATACAGATCGGGCAGGCCATGAAGAATCCTTCATGAGGACTAGTAGATCGAGGCACGTGACGTTGCCTGGTACAGTGGAGCCGGGGTCCCACCCTGGAGCCAGGCCTGGGGTCGGGACTCGCCGGAGAGCGCCTGGTGGCCGGGTTGCTCCGCGTGGGACCCGGCCGGGCCAAGCCCGAACGAGAGACGCGAGGCCATCCCCCAGTGGGCCCACCACCTGCCGGGGGAACCGTGAGGGACTAGTGCAAAGAAGATTGGGCGGCGGACTAAAGTGGAGACCTCAGAGAGGCCTCTTCAGAAATTGTATTTTTTCATTAAAACATTTTATTGTTATCTGTTCCTCACATTCATCTGTACTGCTGCTGACAGCTCCCAGTTAGTTCACTTCCTCCCCAGTCCTTCCTCCATTTTTTACCTGTCAATAAACCAGATCATACCTATGTACTTAAACCGTTGCATATCAGTATTGTTTTGGTAGTTGGTTATTAATGGATAAATAATAAAATAAAAATGCTGACATCTTACCTGTAATCGTACAATATTTTCTAAAGATTTTATATGACACTATTTCTTAATGGTAATTTTGATGCCATTTTGGGTCAGCTCCTTTTAATGAAATATAACTGATTATGATCCTTGCTTACACTAATATAACATATTTCCAGCACTCACATAACCACATTTTCCTTAGTTTAAATCAGCAGTTGTCAACGCCTATATGAAAAAGCTAGGTGCAAATGGACCGAACCAGCAACAGTGCTAAATAGTGAAGGGGTGATATGACCAGCACCCACTGCTGAACAAAACATGGGCTGATCACTCTCATCAAAAGCTAGCCAGTCACTCATTTCTCTTGTTCAATTCTATTCCAGTCCTGATTAAAGAAATCTGTTGCCTAACCTTAGGTTCATCATATGCCTCTGTTGATAAATCCTGGTGGTTTCTGTCAACCACTTTACGCCAGGAGTAAGACGCCACATTGGCCTTAACTGCTAATGTCATTTGCAGCCATTTATCGGTAGCAAAGGTGCATTGCTGCCACTAGTAGGTCAGTACAAGACATTCACCCATTTAAACTAAAACCTGCCGCTGTGGCCTGTGGGTTCAATAAGTTTAACCACCATTTCACACATTCAATTTACCAACATTTGGCCAGTTGTGAAGCTAAAACCTTTAATGGTCTACAGAAATCAAATGCAAAATTTGAGGTCTGCACAAACATTGTCTACACATGCATGGTGCAGTCCCTTCTTCCTGACAAATTAACTACATGTGGAATGTACCCTAGCATAGTCAAACCTTTAAATCAGAGATGGACAATTTCAGTCCTCAAGGACCAATGTCCCAGATGATTTAGCCCCCAATATGTCCCTTCTCCAGCATAAATAGTATAGATAGTTGAATTATTTCCTCAGGCTGTCATCAGGTTCTACAGTAACCCGTTAATGACCCAGTCATTTACATCAGGTATAGTTAAGCAGGAAACATCTAAAACATGCGGTTATGTACCACTGCTTACATATTCCTGCAATAATCCAATGATACAATCACAACAAGCCTTATGAATACGTATTTTAAGTGAAGTTGAGTTTGACTTGCTTTTTGCTTCACAGTATTGATCTCCTCCGTTGAATATTTTGAAGGCGAAATAGAGTGAAAAGCACCAAAAGTTGATTTAAAGAATAGCAAAAGAGCAGGATATAGGTAGTTAGAGTAGAAGTAGTTAAAGAAAAGCAGAGACTAGGTAAAAGAGCTTTTTTGATCTCTCCACTACCAGTTTGAGGGAACTGTGTAATCACAGATGTTAAGGATGAAGGAAGCAGAACGGAGGAATTATTCATAAGAAAACGTGAGGTTTACATATAGGGATGAAGTCTACATGAGATACCTTTTGAGTTTGCATAAAACTCCTGCTGAGAAAAAAAAAAGTGGTGTATCATATTTGCCTTCAAACAGCAGTTGTTTGCTGCCACAGCTTCTGTAGCAACTTCAGGCCTTCAGCTGACTGTATTACAGGAGTCTGCAGGGGGGCTTCCCACAGTCTGCTTCATGTTTGGGCCTTCTAGACACAAACTGATCCAATTTATAGCCACTCTTAGCTTCTCTTTTTCTTAGACTCTCACCTGAGTAACACAACAAGATAATACCGCAGACAGCAGCATAATTGTGTGACAGAACTGTCAAACAAATTGTAGCAGGTAGACAGGGTGTTGGTTTTTTTCACACACTAAACGGACTCCCTGGAAGAACGTTACCAACAACAAGCTGGCAGATTTCACAGATCCTGATACTTTTATTATTTTTATGTTTTCTCATGTTTAGTGTTGGTGCTGAGCAGTATTTATGTGTAAATTTTAAGCTGACTGAAACACATTTCTAATCTTCCATTCATACCCTGATGCCCATTCTAGATGTGTCTTTCAATGCAAAGGCCAGTAAAGGTTTTTGCATATTGGCAATGAACTGGAATTTATGTTTGGTGTAAAATATCTTCAATATGTAACTGATGCAACATATTGGAACACTGTAATACTGTGTGAATAAACACATTAGGTCTTAATCCAGACTGTTTGAATTGTTAGTGGAGTGAAAGCACTAAGAATGAAATTCTCACAGGCTCCACACCTGCCAGCAATGAGTGATTGACCCAAGCAGCAAGTGTTTGGCTGCCGGCCACGTCCCTTGGCTCCATGTCAAAGCAAACCACAAAAAAGTGATGAGCTCAGTAGAGGCTCCTGCTGTTCTTTTCGTGTTGGCTTATGTTCACTCCAAAAATTTGACCACTTAACTTTTATTAATAGTAGATTTGGAGTTTTGGAATATCGTAATTGTTGGTTAAAGTAAATTAGTTCCAGCATTTAGGAGAGATCTAGACTATGATCTATAAACCTTTGGCCAATGCCTTAGTTTTGATTTAATAATGCAGGTAAATCAGTTTCTTCTCAATAACTTTATTAAACTGCCCAGGAGGAAAATGATCTGTATTTAGTGAATCTAAGGTTGAAGTTAAAGGCTACACTATTAACAGGATGTCTCAACACTAATTGGTTAACATTTTTTACATTTTGATTCAACCTATTTGTAAATTTATTGTTTTATACTAGTTTAATTCTAACAATACTTATTTTGTCTTGCTAACAAATTCTACCTAAACATTTTAATTTGAGTTTAATTGCACTATTTGGTTTCAGTTAGCCTTTTCTCTCATTTATTGTATGCTGTGCAGAGAACAGTAACACTCATATGCTTATAGGGGTTGTTTTATAAATGAATATTTTAACTTGGTAAAAAACAAGAACTTTCGTAACGCTTGTGGTTGAGAAGGTTTCTGTGTTGTAGAACGATTACTTTTAGCGACAGCGCTGATACTTAAGTCAAATATGCTTATATTTAACTCTGAGGCATGATATCCTAGCTGTGGTTGTCAACGAATATTTTTACATGCCACCTTGAGTGAATGCATTTTAAAGCTGCTTGTTAGTTCACTAATTTTGTGTGTAACCCGAAACTAATTCCTAATGTTTCTTTCGTTTTAACATGGAGACAAATGATATGAGGAAAATAATCCCGATAATTTGTTGGAATTTGACTAATTTAGGTGTTGATTACCTATGAAACCTACAATATTTCCCATCAAAAATTATGAAGTCTACTCAAATAAACTGTTGTTGTTGTTTAAAATTGTTGTTTAAATTCTAGCAGTTTGTTTTATCAATGTACCAAATAAAGGTTTCAGATTATCACCCAATGTTTTCTGCAGTATGTCATTTTTGCCACACAGGTTTTTAAATGTGATTGTAAATATCACAAATGTCATGCCGTAACTGAACTATAGAACGATTGACTTTTGTTTAAGTTTGATTTTGTAAAGCCAGATTAACAGCAATGACAATTACCCCACGATCCATAGCTTTACCACTTTACTGGACTTCAAAGACTGGTCGCAAATTTCCCTGTGCCACATTAACCTTCAGCAAAGCCCATCCCTCGGCAGGCTATCACTGTTTTGGCAGCATGTTAAGGATGCATTGGACGGCTCATGATGAGCAATGTTTGTCAAGATGTTTTTTTCATCCAAAGACCTTGATAATGGAGAAAAACAAAAACCTCAGTGTTAAGAGTATCATAATGTCGTATTTGTTTTCACCGCATACCTCTTAATGTACATTGGTTTATCTTGTCTGACTATGTCCCTGTTAAGAAAGTTTGGTTTCTGAGCTAATAAGTTATAAACCAGTTCCAGACTAAAGCTGTCTTTGTGAGCCAGACAGCATCTGTCCAGTCCTCCAGGTCAGTTGGTCTGTCAGCGGTCAAAAAGGTGACCCCGACAGCAGGTAGCAATACTAACACAACCCCCCACCACCACCTATCTGACAGAAAGACAAATAAACTCCATCAACTTCATCCCTCATCCAGAATATGTGAGCCTATTTAATTGAACAGATGCATATGAATGGGTATCAACAACCAAATGTCTCCAACCACAGTACTAAAGTAATCAGAGTTTTACTGTTTTCCCAATACTGTTAGTAGCTCTTACATGAAATGCACTTCATTTTTCAGTTTTTTTGCTTATCCTTACTTTTCTGAGTATTTTAAAACTAGAATGTTGTACATAATTGCAGCATCCAACCACAGCTTGCTATGATCATCATACTGTGGGTTTTTAAGCCCTGTTCTTGTAACTGCTTAGATCTGCTTTAGCTCTGTTCACTGTCCCACCAACTCTGACCAGCTTCCCTTGCCCCATCCTGAAGAAAAGCATCCCCACAGCATGATGCTGTCACCACCATGTTTTATGGTAGTGATGTTGTGTTTAGGTTGGTGTGTTTTGCATATGGGCCAAACATTTAATAATAAATGTAAAATAATAAAAACAAATCACAATTTTCATTTTTGTTCCATCTTACAATTATGCTAAACTTTATGCTGATCTGTCAGATAAACTTCCAATAAAATAAATTAAAGTTTTTGTTCCCAATGTGACAAATGTAGGAATACTTGAAACAGTTGTTGTTAAACGGGTACGATGTGAAGAATTTCTCATTAAATTCCATCAGCTTTCCAGGTTTTTTTTTTAGCTAAAAATAAGCAAGTGTAGTTTGTTTTTAAGAATTAATTGCATCCAGCTATCTTCAGTGGTATATGTTGAGGCATAAGCCCTGAATTACAACTTGGCACGGTAAGAGGAATTGTTTCTATGCGAATACTCAAGGTCATGCAAATGTGGTCAAAGTATCATCAGTATGAATTTCAGGAAGCAAGATTTTTTCTACCACAGCATTGCATTTTAATAAAATCTACTGTTATTTGCTTCAACTCTGTTTCTTTGGTGCTGTGCATGATCACTGCACCAGAAGACACATAATCAATACCATATTAACACACTTACAGCAAAACTAGACTTCAAGAATGCCAGTGGCAACGTAACTGTGCGCTGTTTCCACGTTCTCCATTCTGTAACCTGCTGTTTTTTAGTGCCAATTTTAGTGGAATGAGCTTTAGTCATTATGCAGCTCGATATACAAAAGCCATTTGTTTTATATATTTTCTTCTTATTTATTTATTTTATTCATTTAACCCTGGACAGCTTAGTCTGAAAGTGTGTGTCACTGCACCTCCCCACATCACCCCATAAATCCCACCCCCCATCGCCTCCCACCTACACCACAGGCCAACCACATTTTAATTTCTTGGCCTAATGAAGCGAGAGCTCTCTCCGTCAAGCTGAATCAATGGGAGTCTGCAAGCATGCTGTTGCTTTTTCACTTTAGTCATCAGCAAAGCCAGGAAGCTATTTTTTTTATTTTTTTATTTATTTTCTTTGTTTGTAGCCTTCTTGTTTTTTTTAATTTTTGTGTTTCTACATGCATGCTGTAAAAATTAATGTGTGATTGCACATGCAAAAGTGCTTGTTTGTGCACACAAATTCTAATGCTAAGTCATTAGGGCGCTGAGTTTTCCTGCTGTTAGATAAAAAGCCATTTATATGCAGGATCCTTCTCCCCACTACCATTAAAGGTATCAGATTACCTCAAAAGCATAAATCCCATCATCGTCTTCATCTCCATTAACTAGGTCATTTTGATCTCTCAAACACATTCACACACTCTGTCTCACCCACTTACACGACACACACATTCAATATTGTTGACAACTGGCAGAAGTCAACTTTGAGATATTTAGACATAGAAGCTGTGCTTGAATGATAGATCATTAAGCAACTAATTATTCCAAAAAGACATTCACTTGACAAATACCAAATACTTTACTGTGCCTACTGATTAAATGCCAAAATCTCTGTAACTACAAGGATAGGGGAAACTTCTGCATAATTAGTTGAAAAAAAATCTGCTTCCAAGTTAGCTATTTTGTTTTAGCTCACCTAGAGACATTCAGTTTTACCTGCCAAGCCTAATATGATTTGCTCTAAATTCACAAAACATTTCTGCAGGCCAATGAAAACAAAACTCAGGGGAAACATTGTCGTTGTTCCTGAGGGAAAATTTTCTAAATTGCTTTCTACCTTCTGTTCGATTGCAAAGGACCTATCTCATCACTTTTACTTCTGCTGTTGCGCATTATCTCATTCTGCTATTGGCCTTTTCATCGTCTGCCTTTGTTCTGCCATAAGGTCTCATGAATTATCCTAGCAAATCAGCGTCAGTAGGTGATCTTCAAGAGGCTCACCCTGTATTGTATGGGTTGTGCTTAAGTGCACAATCTCGATGATCTTGGATTCTGATTTTAAACTCCAGTTTGAGTAGGAAATTTTAGATTAGATTTAAGTGCATGTATGTCCACCTTTAAGGTATAACATTATGACCACTGACAGGTAAAGTAAATATATCAAATTAATATTATTATTATAAGCCAGTAATACAGGTTGCCTGGATATCCATTTCTCAAACCTGATCTGCAAGAAGCAGGATACATGGACAGACGTAAGCCGGTCGTCATAATTTTATGCCTAAATGGTATTTACAAACGTGCGTATTAAGTTCTCTTTCAACATTCGTTTCGGCATCTCACTATGGGACACGCCTCCAGCACCTGTCCCCCAGAAGCTCTATTACATTACGCCAGTCTTGACTGGCAGGCGGAAGTGACGTCCGCTCCCATGGGAGGGACTTCCTCCCAGTATAGAAGCCGACGTCACTTAGGTGATCTTCAGGGCTAAAAAACTTTTTCTTGCTCCCCAAAAAGCACCTTTTTCAGACCCCGGTCATTACACCTTAAAATTGAGTTTAAATTTAACTGTTCCCCCGAGCGAGGCTAAAAAACTCGGCCGCCCCACGCTTTTCAATAATTGCGCGTCGGCTGGTTTCTGAGCCTTTTCAAAAAGCTGTTCTGTCGCCAAAAAAAGAGCGCTGCAACCCGGTCACCAAAAAAAAGCTGTAGGGTTTTAACGGAAGGGTTACGGAGGTGTAAAATTTGCACTCGTTTCCCCCCATGAAAAAAGAGTCAAACCACCCCATCTAGAAACCTGCACATGTGGGAAAATTTAATAGTGGGGCAGATACCCATTCTGTCTGCGCTTTATGTCTGGGGCGCCCAAAAAAATGCCCAGGATGCGTTAGCATCCCGGGCCGAGCTGCGGAAAGCACTGTGCACGGCTCTCCCCTTAAATCTTGTCGGCGCAGGCTAGCATGTCCCAAACCGCCCGCGGGGGGGGTTGATCCAATGATGGGGGTAGCCAAAACCCCCAAAACCGGGAGCTTCCTGGTACTGATGAGAGAGGAAAACCCCCCCTTGGCTGGAGCCAGTTGGGGGGATCAGCTGCACACTGTTCGCGCCAATGATTGACCCGGGGGAAGATGAGGGGCCGCACTTCCGTTTTTCGGCACTTTTTGCTAAGCCCCAAGTTCCCCCCCCGAATGTGAAAATGGGGGTCCATCAGTGCCCGGGGCTGACGACGACGAGCTGGGGGCGCGGGCCTTATGCAATCCCGGTCGGCTGCAAAGCCCTCGGTGACGGAGTGACACCAGTCGCTGCGGTTCCCCAAACCCGACAGCAACGGACCTGCACGATGTCTGCAGAAGGGCAGCAAGGAAGCTTCGGAAGCTTCGGAAGCAAGGAAGCTTCGAGCATCGAGTGGCCGGAAACACTCACCGAAACTACCACATCTCCATATGAGGGGAAACGGCTTCCGAGGGCCAAATCTTCCAGCAGACAGCTGTTGCCGGTCTTTCCAGGCTGCTTTTTCTGCGGAAGAAGCAGACCTGGGGCGAGCGCAGCTAGCGGTAGTAGCGGAACAGCAGACCCCTCAGCCGGTGTTGTGCAGTGTTTACACGGAAGCACCTTTAGGTCCACTGACAAACAACACTCAGCTGTGGCGCGCATGTGGAGCGTCAGATTGGGTGATAAAGACTGTATCCAAGGGATACAGGCTCCAATTTGTGACAGCCCCACCCTGTTTCAAGGGCATAGTACAGTCATACGCCCAGGGAGAGTCAGCTCGCGTCCTGCAAGAGGAAATAATTTCCCTGCAGCACAAAAGAGCTGTTCGGCTGGTACCACAGGAGCAAAGCAGAGACGGGTTTTACTCCAGATACTTTGTCATGCCGAAAAGGGGCAGTGGTCTGTGACCGATATTGGATCTGCGGGCTCTGAACACATATCTGAGACGGTATTCGTTCAGGATGCTAACACACGCAGCTCTGATAAGGTTTGTGCGTCAAGGAGACTGGTTTGTCTCCATAGGCTTGAAAGACGCATATTTCCATATCCCTATATATCCCCCTCACAGAAAATACCTCAGATTTGCGTTTCAGGGGAAGATACGCAGCCATCACCGAGGCAGCCATCACGCCTCTGAGGGAAAGGGGGATGCATCTGGTGACATATATAGACGATTGGCTGATTGCAGCTCAGACTTTAGAGGAGCTTATGACACACGCCGAGATGCTCACTTTACATCTGACAGCTCTGGGATTCACAATAAACTGGGAAAAGAGCATTTTAACCCTAGTACAAACAATCACCTTCATTGGCCTATCCCTGAATTCTGTCGAGAGCAGAGTGCGCCTCTCAGCGGACCGAGTAAAAGCCTTTCAGGCTTGTCTGGCACTCTTTCGCAGAGGCACACAGGTGAAATTCAGGTTATCCCTCAGACTGCTGGTCTGATTGCGTCTGCGCTGGCGGTCATCACACTCGGCCGTCTACACATGCGCCCGTTTCAGAGGTGGGTGGCGTCACTCAACTTGAGTCCCACACACCATGCTCACCGCAGTGTCCTGGTTTCTCTCATATGCGCAAGCGTGCTGTCGCTAAGAGCGACACACGTGCCAGGGGGAATGAACAGAGGCGCGGATCTGCTTTCAAGGGGCAATCCCCGCTACAAAGAGTGGAAACTCCACAGCGAGGTGATGTTCCAGATATGGAGGAGGTACGGCCGAGCGGAGGTCGACCTCTTCGCGTCAGGGGAAAACGCTCAGTGTCCGATGTTTTTCTCACTGACAGAGCGACAGGCTCCGCTTGGACTGGATTCGCTAGCGCACAAATGGCCGCCGGTCCTACTGTACGCCTTTCCCCCACTGGAATTGATCATTCCTACTCTCGCCAAGGTGCGAGAGGGAAAACACTCACTCATTCTGATAGCTCCCCGCTAGCCAGGGAAACATTGGCTGGCGGAGATTTTTCAGATGCTACACGACGAGCCATGGCGGCTTCCCCTCCGCAGAGATTTCCTGACGCAGGCAGGTGGAGAAATATTTTATCCGCATCCGGAGCGCATGGCCCTATGGGCCTGGCCTGTGAAGGGTTAAACTGGCTGCCAGTGGGCTTCCCCAGAACGTTATTGAGACAATTCAAAATGCAATGGCCGTTTCCACGCGTAGCGTGTATGAGGGCAAATGGCAGGCATTCGTGGGTTAGTGCGCAAAACCTATGGTGAGCGTAATGCAAAGCCCTGTGTCGGACGTTTTAACTTTTCTGCAGGCACTGTTGGATAAAGTCTTGGCTTTTTCCACTGTGAAGGTGTACCTGGCTGTTATTTCAGCCTGTCACGTTGGCTTTGGTGACAAAACAGTGGGGCAGCACCCCCTGGTATGTCAATTCATGAAAGGTGCACGACGGCTCCGTCCAGTGTCGAGAAGCCTCACTCTTTCATGGGATTTACCTATGGTACTCGATGCGTTGTCACGTGCACCGTTCAAACCGTTGCAGCAGGTTGAGCTCAAAGTGCTTTCCTTTAAAACGGCCTCATTGATTGCTTTGGCTTCTGCTAAGCGTGTGAGTGACATTCAAGCGCTCTCAGTTAACCCGTCCTGCATGCAGTTTCTGGGTGAGTCAAGGGTTTTACTGAAAGCTAATCCTGCCTTTATACCTAAGGTTGCTACGGCTCTGCCATGCCGTGCCCTTGAATTAATGGCTTTCTACCCACCACCATTCTCCTCTCAGGAGCATGAACGACTGCATGCGCTCTGCCCAGTACGAGCTCTGCGGTTATATGTGAAAAAAACAGTGGATTTTCGCAAATCAGAGCAGCTGTTTGTGTCGTGGGCTTCGTCACATAAAGGAAAGCCCCTCACAAAGCAACGCCTTTCGCATTGGGTAGTGGGGGCTATTATTATGGCTTATGAGAGCAGAGGCCTTGCACCCCCTGCAGGGCTGCGGGCTCACTCCACTCGTGGTGTGGCTTCATTCTGGGCATTGTTCCAGGGTATACCTGTGGAGGAAATCTGTGAGGCTGCCAGCTGGACGACCCCTCACACCTTCACTAGGTTCTATAAACTGGATGTCACCAGGCCCACACTGGCTCATACGGTTCTGGGTGTGGGTTCCACATTGCCATGAATGCAGGATGCATCTGTTGGTCTTCGAGTGAGCTTATCTGGCAATACGGGAGCAGAAATATCCCATAGTGAGATACCGAAATGAATGTTGAAAGAGAACTTTAGGTTAAGGATTTAACCCCGGTTCTCTGAAACATGAGTGAGGTATCTCACCAGATCACCCTCCTTTCAGGGAGCGACAAAGAGGTGTGCTTACTAAACTGAAGATCACCTACGTGATGACGGCTTCTATACTGGGAGGAAGTCCCTCCCATGGGAGCGGACGTCAATTCTGCCTGCCAGTCAAGACTGGCGTAATGTAATAGAGCTTCTGGGGGACAGGCGCTGGAGGCGTGTCCCATAGTGAGATACCTCACTCATGTTTCAGAGAACCGGGGTTAAATCCTTAACCTAAAGTTTTGATCTTTACAATCTTTCACTTGTGAAACTTTTCATTCCTAATTTGATCAATTTTCTCCATAAACCTTTGCTCTGCTCTCAAGCTCTACAGCAAAGGTCATGGATATTTATCCAGAGAGTCAAATGCCATCTCTAATTTAATCAATTGACAGCTTTAATGCTTTAGTGCCTTCAAATGAAGCCCCTCACCCTGATCCATGTTAAACACTCAGCTTGTGTGTGTGTTTTTGTAGTTAGAACCATTTTTTATTTTTATCACAAAGCAAGGACATTTGACAAAGTGAGGACATTTTCCTGGTCCTCATTTTTCTAAATTCCGTTCTTGGGATAGGGGTTAGGTTTAGGATTAGAGTATGAATTGAGTTAGGGTTAGGTTTAGAGTCAGGTTTAGGTCCTAGAAAACAAGGAAAATTAATGGAAGTAACTGAAAAGTCCTCATAAAGATAATAAAACATGGATGTGTGTGTGTGTGTGTGTGTGTGTGCGTGTGTGTGTTTTCTGCGGTATTGACTAGATCTGGTTGATATTCTCTGGGCTTTTCCTCTCTCCTCTTCTAATCAGTGTTTAGGAAAAAAACAGAACAGACAGTACACTGATTGCCTCAGGGCCTACATCAGCACAGTGGTCTGCTGATAAGGCCTGGCCAGCAAAGGCCTCATGTTCCCGTGAGAGGGAATGTCATAGCACAAGTGAAAGCAGACCAAAGGACTCCAAGGTAAAGCAATCGCCTGTGATTTATTTTGCCTTAAGGACTTAGCTGAAAAAAGAGATTGAAGTAGAATAGAATGGTCATGATAAAACAGTATTACACCCTAAGGAAATGTTACACATTTGGACACATTAAATCGTGCTTATTAGGTCTTAAAATTAAGTACAATTAAACAAAGACAGCAAAATTAAATGTAACACAATCGTACTAGTTATTTATTAAAAGAGAAGGCTTATTGTTCTGTTATTGGGGCAGGGGGATGGTGTCTGAAGTACTTAAAAACAGTTTTACCTGTAGACGACAACATTTAGAGCAATCTTAGTTTCAGGAAATTAACATGAATCATTAGGAAGGGGTCTAGCTAAATACTCTTCAGAACCGTGCCTGTTTAAAAGTGAATGTCTACAGTCTAAAGCATCCCATACAACCTGTACCAATATATAAAAGTACAAGCAAACAAAATCTTGGGATGTCTACACCTTCTCCATCTTGCAAGAGGTGTTTAGAGACGTTTTAACCTTTTTTTCCAGCCAAACAGGAATGGTGTTGTAACAAGTAGAGGCCAGTACACTAGCTCAGTATTTCTTGTCTGGCCATTGGGCTTTAGGTTTTGGTTTGGTAAACATGTCTTTCGTGTTTACCGTTTCATTTATGTAACGGACTGAGGGCCAACACAGTCTTAGTGTCATTAATGTAATTTAATGTCATTAACCATTTCCATTTAACCAGCATTTGCACCATTTCCATTATAAGATGCCAGAAGTGCTATCTATGAGCTCAACTGTCCAATGAAAACGAACCCCCTTCATTAAACCGAGGAGATTCAGCTGTTTA
The DNA here is from genome assembly GCA_036173005.1 of Crenichthys baileyi. Lineage (NCBI taxonomy): Eukaryota > Metazoa > Chordata > Actinopteri > Cyprinodontiformes > Goodeidae > Crenichthys > Crenichthys baileyi. The sequence goes on along the minus strand of JAHHUM010000372.1, from coordinate 61,940 downwards.
CTGCAGGTAAGATACTGACTGATCAAAATCAGTCATAAAAAATCTTATCTATGTTGTGCAACAAAAGGCTTGGATTGGCTATTAGCAACTATTAATAATAATAATAATAACAATAATTCTTTACAAAATGTTAAATTTTCAGTGAAACTAACAAATCAGTGCGCCACTGTTGGGCAATAGTGGTTGGTTTAACCATTATTAACTATTCATAATTATCATGAACAATTAACAGATTTAAGTTTAAGGAAAAACACAGATAAAAGTTGCGAACCCACTTTAATAGACCATTAATTTTTAAACCACTCAATGAAATAAAATTTGTCTCAACATTAAAAACACAAACAAACTTGTATCGCTAGGCTCAACTGCCTCAAATGCTACACTAATTTTCTGTTCTGGTGAACAGGAGGACAAAACATCCACAGGTCAGTGAGGTGCATGGTAGGCAGCTGCTCTTAGTCCTTCTGGGGGGTTCGTCTACTCCTCGGACCGGCAAATGCGGGTAGGGTGCAGTACTGGGATGAGTGTCTGCTCGTGCTGTATGCATCGGGTGTGCAGAGCTGCGGTTTCGAAGCCGTCTTCTTCAGAAAGTGGGGGAAAAAAACGCAGTGATTAGAGTCTTCTTTGGGAATCTCTGTCTCAGATTCTCTTACTGCAGAAGCTCAGAAAGAAAGGTTGGAGGTGCTTAGTCCTTTTTTTTCCGGTTTACGATCAATGGATGCACAAACATCAGACCTCAAAGTTGAAACCTGGATGTAGTCCTTTACTCAGCTGGTGAGATCAGGACATTCTGATGTCCATGAATGTGTCTCCCCTATTCAACCAGTTGATAGTAGTGGGTGAAGAAATGTTTCCCCCCCTTTTTCATTAAATGCTTTACTTTATGTTTATGACTATTTACATTGTACGTAGATTCTCACTGAAGGCATTAAAACTTTGAATGAACACAAACAAACAAACAAAAAATTGCAAAAGAACTTTAAATATGTTTTATGTTTTAGATTCCTTAAAGTAGCCGCCCTTTGCTATGTTGACTGAAATATTAGCCTTTGGCCGTCTTTCAATGAACGTCTGGGAAGTTCTTTCAAGACTCTTTGGAAAACCATTTCAGGTGACCACCTCATGAAGCTCAGGTAGAGAATACCTGAGAGAGATCAAAGCAAAGGGTGGCTATTTAGAAGAATCTAAAATATAAAAATGTTTAGTTATTTCACGCATTTTGTTTACCATATTATTCGGTTTGGTGAGAATCTACATTTTAAAAAGTCAAGAAAATAAAAAGACCCATTAAATGAGAAAGTTTATCTAAAACTTTTTATTGTATATCAAAATAGTCATTTTGAATTTTAGAACAAAACTTTCTTCTAATAAGCAATATGTATCTTGAAAATGTATTAATGTATACTATATAAAAAATTTTAGGAAGTTAGGTGTGGCTGGCATTAAGGAGATAGGATTGAATAGTAGAGAAAATTAAAAAGGTTATTCGTTAGACGAGGCCCTGGACAGCCTTCCTGTGCATTTGTATGCGGATGACATTTATCCACCACTGACATTCAGAAAAATTCATAATCCGATCTACAGCGGGTAAAATAGTTATTGAACACCTAAATGTTTTTATTAGATTAAATATTTCTAATGGGTTCATTGAGATAAAATGCAGTCCATGGGTTGGCAACAACCCAAATAATCCACACATACAAAGAAAATTAAATGAAGTTATAGCAAAACATAGGAATGACACAGTGAATAAGTATTATAATCTTGCAAAAGTCCTTTTTTGGAATGACAACTTCAAGACATCAAAACAGAAAAACTACTGACATGCATTCTTCAGGTTTGATTTTGACCCATTCTTCCTCATTTTATCTTGTCGTCCTGGGGGTCCTTTCCCTGGATTCTGATCTTCAGCGCTTTCCAATTATTTTTAATTAAATACAAATCAGGTGATTGACTGGAGTATTTTAGCAGTTTTACTTTGTTCCTCTAAAAACAGCAAAGCATTTTCCTGGCTGTGTATTTGAGACTGTCTTGCTAAGACATCCTAACTGGCTTTAACATCCGATTCTTATCAAAAAAGTCCCAGTACATTTCTCCATTGATTTTTACTTCTATTATTTGAGGTCTGTTAGTACCATAATCTGTAAAACAGCCCACATAATTTTTTCCAACTTGCAAATTTCACTTAACGAAATGGTGTTTTTGCGGTGAGGTGCAGGATTATTCTTCCTCCAAAAATGATGTTTGCAATGAATATTCAAAGCTTTGACCTCATCTGACTAGACTTCCTTGGCTTGTCTAAAGCTTGTTTAGCAAATGTTAACCAAGCGTCAGCATGCTTTTTCTTCGCCAGTGGAGTGTAGTGAGTGTGCATAGAGCCCATTGTGTTTACTGCGTTACCTATTGTTTTCATAGGGAAAACTAAACCCGGTACTTCCAGGTCTTGCTGAAGTTCTCTGTGAGTGCTCCTTGGCCAACACCTTTGATTATTCTTTTGACTCCTCTGTTGAAAATCTTATGAAGCTGGCTGTGGCTGGTTTATGGTGAAATTATTTTTTTCTCAGTGTGTGTTTACTTCTCAAAATGGTGCTTAATGGAACATTCAAAAGTTTAGAAATACTGCTGTAACCATTCCTCTCATTAAGTGACCTTTGCTGTATGTTTTGCAACTGAAAGACTTTTTTGGTTAAGGTTTCTATCTTTTGCCACTCATACAACTCTGTGCAATACTTTGGTAACGAGAAACCTTTTTATAGACCATTAGTTAATATTAAACCTGCTATTTATTTGCACATGAAAGTCGGAATGCTTTCTAAATACTGACAGATTTCAGCTGGTTTCTTGGGTTTCTCTGCCTTTACACATTATTTCACCAACTTTTCACCCATCAACAATTATTTCCTGGCTCATTGAATTTTTCTTACCTCAACTTATTTCTACTAAAACTAACGCTAAAAGTTACTGAATCATAGGATTTGTTTAATTTTTTGTATACTGCTTCTTTCTTATTTTGAACCTGCTAAGAATCCGATGTTTTATAATTTTCTTATGTATACAACCTTTAAATTGGAGGTTAATGTTAATTTCTTCTTGACTTGTTTGGTGTATAGTATGTTAACATTTATCCCTAATGCAGGAGCATCATAGAAAAGTACTCCTATTTACTCTGTGGATACTGAAGTTAAAAATAAGTATCATTTTGATAATAAAGTTAATGTGTCATTATCTACAGAGCTGTCAGTTTAGTCTTGAACTGGAACAGAGCCATATACACTCACTGGCCACTTTATTAGGTACACCTTACACACTGCTCAGCAACTTAATGCATTTAGGCATGCAGACATGCTCAAGACGATCTGCTGCAGTTCAAACTGTGCATCAGAATGGGGACGAAAGGCGATTTAAGTGACTTTAAACGTGGCATGGTTGTTGGTGCCAGACAGGCTGGTCTGAGTATTCCAGAAACTGCTGATCTACTGGGATTTTCACGCACTACCATCTCTAGGGGTTACAGAGAATGGTCTGAAAAAGAGAAAATATCCAGTGAGCGGCAGTTCTGTGGGCGCAAATGCCTTGTTGATGCCAGAGGTCAGAGGAGAATGGCCAGACTGGTTGGAGCTGATAGAAAGGCAACAGTAACTCAAATAACCACTCGTTACAACCAAGACATGCAGAAGAGCATCTCTGAACGCACAACACGTCGAACCTTGAGGCGGATGGGCTACAGCAGCAGAAGACCACACCAGGTGCCACTCCTGACAGCTAAGAACAGGAAACTGAGGCTACAATTCGCACAGGCTCACCAAAATTGGACAATAGAAGATTGTACACCACCCAAAGTGTGCCAAGAAAATATCCCCCACACCATTACACCACCACCACTAGCCTGAACCGTTGATATAAGGCAGGATGGATCCATGCTTTCATGTTGTTGACGCCAAATTCTGACCCTACCAACCGAATGTCGCAGCAGAAATCGAGACTCATCAGACAGGCAACGTTTTACCAATCTTATATTGTCCAATTTTGGTGAGCCTGTGCGAATTGTAGCCTCAGTTTCCTGTTCTTACCTTACATAGTTTTGCAATGGGACAGGCAAGAAAATCTGTTTTTAGTAGGGCGCAAGGGTAAATGTGTACATAAAGTACGGTGGCGCTCAAAGGTAGATGCATTAAGGTAACTAAATCTATAGCAGGTGATCACAGTTCTTAACAATTCCTGAGAGATTTTACACCACAGGTTAATACACCTTGAAGGCTTTTATTAAAACAGACTAAATTGCTCATATCTTAGTTCAGTCAGGATTACCAAAAGGATTTTCTCTTTGCTAAATGTCACAATAATAAGAAGGATACTTTTTATTCTATTTATTATCCTTCTTCTTGAATTCAGTAGAAGTGAGGAAATGTACGTAGTAGAACTGTCTGACTTGGGTCAGATGTTTTCAGTATTCCTCCACATGCTTCTCACAGCAGTTTCCTTTTTGGCCCATTCCTCCTGACATGTTTCATCACAACTTCATAGAAATTATAGTTTGTTTAAAAACCTTAAACTTTGTTTTTCAGTTTGCTTTTTTCTTAACATAGTATTAGGAATATGTACGTTTTTGCTGTTGTGCCAAACTATGGTCTCAAAACCAAGATACCTAACAAACCATGACTTGGGTGTACTGCTACACCACTACAATGTAGGCTTAAGTGTATAATAGATTCATTGCCAAGTAATTTTTCTTTTCATTAAAGTTACAACCCTTGAACTTTGTTTTACTTGAAATCATTAGATTTTATAAGCACTTAAGAACAGTTACTTGAGAGCCCTCATTGGAAGCGTAATTGACCTAAAGAGGAATGAACAAGTAAGTTCCAGGCTGGATATTTTCTCTAGAGTGGACTCGGAGCTTTGATGAAATGCTGCTCTGTCTCGCTCTCATTAAGTGACCATTGAGTAATGTTGCAATGTGGTTTGAGGAGCTGCCTGTATGCCAGATGGACATAAAGCTCAGCAATGATTACTGCCATAGTAGAAAGAAGTGCTTGAGATGACCATAGCGCAGATGCAGAAAGAGTGAGTGGGAGAGCTTTGAGGCTCCTGCAAGTGTATTTGTTGGCAGAAGATACAGTGCTCATTTCGGATGGACATAATATTACAGTTTCCCACACATATTCATAGATTTACAAAGGTAAATCAATTAAAACTGGCAGTGAAAACCTAAGAATGCCAGTTATTTTTATGTTGTATTTGAGGCTGACTGTTTCAAAGTAACTAGAAGAGGGGTGGGGAGAAAAAAACGTGAGGCAAGACAGAAGAGGAAGAGCACAAGTAAAAAGGACAAATCACATTAAGTTACTGATAAATACACTCACCAGCCACTTTATTAGGTACACCTTGTTAGTACCGGGTTGGACCCCCTTTTGCCTTCAGAACTGCTTTAATCCTTCGTGGCATAGATTCAACAAGGTACTGGAAACATTCCTCAGAGAGTTTGGTCCATATTGACATGATAGCATCACATAGATTTGTCGGCTGCTCATCCATGACGCAAATCTCCCGTTCCTCCATATCCCAAAGCTGCTCTATTGGATTGAGATTTGGTGACTGTGGAGGCCATTTGAGTACAGTGAACTCATTGTCATGTTCAAGAAACCAGTCTGAGATGATTCCTGCTTTATGACATGGCGCGTTATCCTGCTGGAAGTAACCATCAGAAGATGGGTACACTGTGGTCATAAAGGGATGGCCATGGTCAGCAACAATATTCAGCTAGGCTGTGGCGTTGACACGATGCTCAATTGGTACTAAGGGGCCCAAAGTGTGCCAAGAAAATATCCCCCACACCATTACACCACCACCACCAGCCTGAACCGTTGATATAAGGCAGGATGGATCCATGCTTTCATGTTGTTGACGCCAAATTCTGACCCTACCATCCGAATGTTGCAGCAGAAATCGAGACTCATCAGACCAGGCATCTTTTTACCAATCTTCTGTTGTCCAATTTTGGTGAGCCTGTGCGAATTATAGCCTCAGTTTCCTGTTCTTACCTTACATAGTTTTGCAATGGGACAGGCAAGAAAATCTGTTTTTAGTAGGGCGCAAGGGTAAATGTGTACATAAAGTATGGTGGCGCTCAAAGGTAGATGCATTAAGGTGACTAAATCTATAGCAGGTGATCACAGTTCTTAACAATTCCTGAGAGATTTTACACCACAGGTGTAAGGAAGACATTTTAGGAAAGTGTCCTTCTAATGTATTTTGGAACATAAATCTGTAAAATGTAGTTTTATTATAACTTATGGCCCTGCATGCAAAGTGGCTAAATTATGTTTATAAGCACGCTTTAAATAAATACCTATTTTTCTTTTTATGTGTGGATATCAATGATCAGGAGTAGATAAAATTTTGTAGCCCAGCTTGTCCCATTTGAAATTGCTGATGAGCCACTGGTGAGAAGCCTCTGAGCTATTGATTCATTGACATTACACAAACCCATTCTCCACCTCCTCTTCTCCACCAGTAGCTGTGTCTTTGTAGCACAGCTGCATTTATGAGCCCTGCAGAGGTGACATCATGCTCTGTGTTTTGTGTTTTAAATTTCTTTCCTATGACGGTGTCTTATTAAAAGCTGTTAGTGGCAGTTCTGTTGAGTGTCTCTGGTGACTGTCCTGCACCTGCTCTCTCTGTTTAACATCCATGAATAGTTAACATTTGCAGCATCTTGCCCTGTGTCTCTTTGGGATTAGCACAAACAGTATGCTGTGATGGAAATACATTTTCTCTAGAATAGGGGAACTAAACTCAGTTAGTGTCTATACTTTTGTTTTCTTTTGCAAGTTAATGTAAATATGTTTCTTGGCTTTCCATTTTGACAGAGTGCCAAGATTTGTAGAAGTATTATTATGAGAAATGTCCATATGACAACCACAGCATCCATTATTTTTGTGTGACCTCTTCTGTTGTCTTGTATTTTGTTTAATATTTTCAGTTCTTTCCCACAAGTTAAACATCCTACAGACTTCAATACAATTCAATAATCCTTCTCTACAGTTTCTCAATTCAGTTTTTTATTGCAGAGTACTTCATGAATTGCCCATGTACTTACCATATGCATAATATTTGTGTAAAAAATGAGCATAAAAAACACTCTAATCTGTTAAATTGATTGTCAGGGCCTCACCAGTCACTGTGCAGAGCCTCATTAAAATGAAAACATCACAATATGAAGCTTTAAAAGGGACAGAGCATTCGCTTATCTTGGCTGTTAGTGCAGACAGGCTGATTTTAGGTATTTCAGAAACTATTTACTTGAGATATTTAGAATCATAGAATCCTTTCTCTATGAAGTCTGCATTTCCCCCCCATGCATATGTGGGTTCTTTCCTGGTACCACCATTTCCTGCCACCATCCAAAGACATGCTCAATAGGTTAATTGGCCACTTTAAATTGCCACTTTTAAATGGTGTAGGTGTGTTGCATTATGTTCTGTTTTTTTTTGTTCAGTCTGTCTATGTTGCCTTGTGATTACCTTGTGACCTATCCAGTGCAAACAATGCTTCTCCCACTTTGACCCCTACCTCTGGTGACCCTGTAAAGGATATGATGGTTAACAAAAAGGATAGATGGATGACAATAAAAAAGCCCCATAAGCAGTTTTGAGATTGTAGTTGAAAAGTTTAAAGTAAGTTTAAAAGTCCATAATATCCCAATACTATAGTTTTTTTATTTGTCTCTGCTAAAACACAATCTTGATTTTGTTAGTTAGAAAGTCTTGGCAGGTATTAACTTGTCTGCCTTTCTGTTTTTGGTTTTTCAGTGGGTGTCGGTCCTGTCAGATTTCAAACAGAAGGACACAGTTTGGGGCTTTGTACCAGGAACCATCAGTCAACCTCTGGTCCTACATCTTGGAGACTACAACCTGGACGGCTTCCCAGATGCGCTTGTGATCCTCCGCAACACCAGTGGAAGGTCAGAAAAGCTGCTGTTCTGTGGAATATTTATCTTTTAGTGCCAACTCTGCGGATATTAGTTTTGTAATGGTGGACCAAGATGCTAGTTTTATATCATGCTCTGCAAATACGTGATTTTCAGTGCTGTAAAAAAGTATTGGCCCACATAGATATTTGTTTTGATTTGGCTTTTTTGTCATACTTGATCATTTCAGATCATCAAATAATATTCATATCAAGCAAAGATAATCTCAGTAAATACACAAAGCACTTTTCAACTGATGATTATGTTTATCAAGGGGAAAAAAACTATCTAGTCCAACCTGGCCCTAGTTAAAAATATACCCCCCCCTTTGTCAATGAAGATTTTACTTTGATAAAGACATTTTTGGTTTAATATCAGTTGCCACACCCAGGACTTACTGCCAGACCTGTAGAGTCAAACAACCAATTAAACAGAACCAATTTGACATGAAGTAGGCTAAAATGTCTTAAAAAGCAACACATTATGCCTTAATCTAAAGAATTAAAACAGCAGATGAGAAACAATGTCATTAAAGTCATTAAATTTTATCAGTCTGGTTAGGGCTAGGAAGCCATTTCTTTGTTGTTTGACAGTCGTTTGAATCACAAATGCAGACATCATGGGTGAAGCTTCTCAGGAGTGGCCAGCCTACCAGATTACTCCTAGAACGCATCAACGACTCATCCAGGAGGTTACAAAAGAACCCGGAGTATCTAGCACTGCAGGCCTCTTTTGGGCATCTGTTTGTGATCTTAAGCACACTTAGGTTAGCAGGGCACCGGTCCAAAGCAAGTCCATGTCTGAATGGCCAGAAAAAAAAAGAAAATGAAGATTTTGGTGTGGCCTAGTCAAAGTGCAGACTTAAATTGGATTGAGATGCTGTAGCATGATCATGCTCAGAAATCTTCCAGTGTGGCTGAATTAAAATGATTCTGTAAAAAATAGAGGGCCAACATTTCTCCCCTGTGATGTAAACGTTATTGTGAGTTTTCCTAAACACTTGATGGGAGTTGTTGCTGCCAAGGGTTGAACAATCAGTCTTTAGGTTTAGAGGAACGTTTCTAGGAAGTTTTCCTTTCCAGATCTGAATAAGCAGAGAAAAAATATATATTTTTCTGATTTTTTTTTTTTTTTCTTATTTTCAGTTTTCAGAGTTGGTATAAGTTGGTCCAGATGCCAACAAGGCAGTGAAATGGTCCTATAACACACTCTGAAAATCGGAAGCCAGTTTCAGTCTTTTTTTGTTTTTGTAATTTGTGGACCGCAGAGATGAAACTTGTGTTCAAGGTGAATGTTATGTCCTCCACTTTCCACGTTATTATAAAAAAATGCATTAGGAAAATCTGGAAAATTGAGCCAGGGATAGTGGAATTTTGAAATCAAAAATGTGTAGCAACTCTGATTTACTCTTACTCTGGATAGCTTTTTCCCCCCTCAATAAATAAAATCATTTCAAACAGATTTTTGTATTTGCTCATGTTCTTGATCTTTGTCTGATATCCAAATATCGGAAACATCTTCGTGTGACCCATAAGCTAAACCAGAAGAAATCTGTAAAGGGCAAACACAGTTATGTGGTACTAAAAAGCAGGAAGTAAGTTGTTCTTGGATTGTTCGGGATCCCTTGTAGTTGACTAAAACTCATTTCAGCCGCAATAACTTATTTCATTAACCATCAGAGCTAGCTGCATTACTTACACACCTTAACTGACAACAGTTTTAGGCTTGTTTCAAGGAATTAATTTTGCAGGAGTTAGATTTTACACAAATCAAATTCTTCCTAATTTTGATGCATTTTATCTAATTCCTTAACATTTAAATTTGTTATGAAATATTTCACCTTTTGATGAGATTGTTTTAGCTGCAGAACACTGGGAACATGAAACAGCATACATCTGAGTCTAATAAATCAAAATCCATACTTAAAGAGCTTATGCAAATCCTGTGGGCTTCCCAAATTAGACATGTTTCTCTTTATTTTTCTTTCACAAAAATCATCCAATATTGGCTAAATTTATCCCATTATTACTGTGAAATTACTGTATTTCAACCAACAGTTCCTTGTGTTCATTTTGGTGTCTTCTATTCAGTTTCAATTCAATTCAATTCAGTTTATTTATATAGCGCCAATTCACAACACATGTCGTCTCAAGGCACTTCACAAAAGTCAGGTACATACATTCCAATTAATCTTAATCATTGAACAGTGCAGCCAGATTCTGTTATTTATTCAAATTGGATAAAAAGTTTTTTCTATCTAAGGAAAGGAAACCCAGCAGATTGCATCGAGTCAGTGACTTGCAGCATTCACTCCTCCCGGATGAACATGTAGAGACAGTGGACAGTCACTGGCGTTGACTTTGCAGCAATCCCTCATACTGAGCATGCATGTAGCGACAGTAGAGAGGAAAAACTCCCTTTTAACAGGAAGAAACCTCCAGCAGAACCAGGCTCAGTGTGAGCGGCCATCTGCCATGACCGACTGGGGGTTAGAGAGAACAGAGCAGAGACACAAAGAGAACAAAGAAGCACTGATCCAGGAGTACTTTCTATGGGAAGGAAAAGGTAAATGTTAATGGATGTTGCTCCTTTAGTCGTTTCACCTAGAAAGAAGGAACAGATAAACTCTGAGCCAGTTTTCAAGTTTAGAGTCTGAAGAGAGCACAGAGAGTTGGGATACCTCTCTGTTAGATTGACCATAACCATTGGAAAAGAGAGGGGGTCATACAGGTAGCAGAAATGGAGGGTGTTTTTTGCACCTCAACCATAACTGAGCCGGTTTAGGCTAACCTGACTCCCCCTTACTCCATCCAACAAGGGGAGAAGAAGACGGAGCTAAAATAAGGAAGATAGCCCAGGATAACCTAAGCCACTCTAACTATAAGCTTTATCAAAAAGAAAGTTTTTAAACCTAGTCTTAAAAGTAGACAGGGTGTCTGCCTCACGGACTAAAACTGGGAGCTGGTTCCACAGGAGAGGAGCCTGATAACTAAAGGATCTGCCTCCCATTCTACTTCTAGAGACTCTAGGAAACACCAGTAAACCTGCAGTCTGAGAACGAAGTGCTCTGTTAGGAACGTATGGAACAATCAGATCTCTGATGTATGATGGAGCTAAATCATTAAGGGCTTTATATGTGAGGAGGAGAATTTTAAATTCTATTCTGGATTTAACAGCGAGCCAATGAAGGGAAGCTAAAGTAGGGGAAATATGATCTCTCTTTTTAATTTTCATCAGAACTCTTGCTGCAGCATTTTGAATCAGCTGAAGGCTTTTAACTGCATTTTGTGGACATCCTGATAGTAAAGAATTACAGTAGTCCAGCCTTGAAGAAACAAATGCATGGACTAGTTTTTCAGCGTCACTCCTGGACAGGATATTTCTAATTTTGGCAATGTTCCGGAGATGAAAAAAGGAAATCCTAGAAACCTGTCCAATATGGGACTTAAATGACATGTCCTGGTCAAAAATAACACCAAGGTTTTTTACTTTATTATCGGATGTCAATTTAATGCCATCCAGGTTAAGTGATTGACTAAGCAGTTTCTTTTTTAAAGATTCAAGTCCAAAGACGACAACTTCTGTCTTGTCTGAATTTAGAAGCAGAAAATTTAAAGTCATCCAAGTTTTTATGTCTTCAAGACATGCTTGTAGTCTATCTAACTGGTTGGGCTCATCAGGATTTATGGATAAGTAAAGCTGAGTATCATCAGAGTAACAGTGAAAATTTATTCTATGCTGCCTGATAATTTTACCTATTGGAAGCATATATATATAGTAAAGAGAATTGGCCCAAGTACTGAACCCTGTGGTACTCCACAATTAACCCTGGAGTTTAAAGATGATTTATCATTTACATGAACAAACTGGAATCTGTCAGACAAATAAGATTTAAACCAGCCTAGCGCTGTTCCCCTGATCCCTACAGCATATTCCAGCCTTTCTAAGAGAATATTATGATCGACTGTATCAAATGCAGCACTGAGATCTAGCAGAACCAGTACAGACACAAGTCCATTATCTGAGGTTAGAAGAATATCATTAGTGACTTTCAGCAGAGCTGTTTCAGTGCTATGATGAGCTCTGAAACCTGACTGAAACTCTTCAAACAGGTCATTGCTGTGTAAATGCTCCACCATTTGATTAGCAACTATTTTCTCTAGAATTTTAGATAAGAATGGAAGATTGGATATCGGTCTGTAATTTATTAAGTCATCTCGATCAAGCGAAGGTTTCTTAAGCAAAGGTTTAATTACAGCTACCTTAAAGCTTGTGGTACATACCCATTTACTAAAGATAAATAATCATATCTAAAATGGGCTGATAATCAGAGGGAACTCTTCCTTAAATAATTTGGTTGGATTGGGTCTAACATACAGTTTGAAGGTTTAGATGAAGCTAATATTTCTGATAACTCAGGAAGCTCCACAGGATCAAACAGTCCAACACAGATCAGGTTCTACAGTTATTTCCAATGTTGTCTCACTTGTTGAGGATGAAGTAATCATCTTCGGAGTATGTCCAAAGATTTTCTTCTTAATAGAATCAATTTTATTTTGTAAGAATCCCATAAAGTCATGACTGCTGAGAGCTAAGGGAATGGATGGCTCAACAGAGCTATGACTCTTTGTAGTTTAGCAACTGTACTAAAGAGAAACCTAGGATTATTCTTGTTCTCTTCTATTAAGGATGAGAAATAAGCTGTTTCTAGCTTGGTGAAGTGTCTTTTTATATAACAGTAGGCTATTTTTTCCAGATTAAGTAGGAATCCTCTAGGTGTGTAGAGCGCCATTTTCGCTCCAATTTTCTAACATTGTGCTTTAAAGTACGCAGCTCTGAATTAAACCAGGGAGCATGACTCCTATGAATAATTTCCTTCTTTTTCAAGGGGGCTGCATTGTCTAATGCACCACGCAATGATGAAGTAACACTCTGAACAAGAGAATCATTTGTGAAGGGAAGAAACAAAATTATTGCCCTCCACTCTGTTTTTTCTGTGATAATGAGGAATTAAAAGTGGAACAGATTCTTTAAAGGTTGTAACAGCATTGTCTGATAATGATCTACTATAATGAATTTTCTTTCAGGTGTGGAGTCACTCGGTTAAATTAGACTCAAAGGTTATTAAAAAATGGTCAGACAGCACAGGGTTGTGAGAAAATATTGTTTATGTCTTTACTCTCAATGCCATATGTCAGCACAAGGTCCAGAGAATGAAGACAAACGAGGGTAGGTTTGTTAATGTTTTGAGCAAAGCCAATTGAGTCTAAGATACCATTAAAGGCTATATTTAAGCTATCACTTTCAGTGTCAACATGAATGTTAAATCCCCCACTATAATAACTTTATCTGTATTTAACACTAAATCAGATAAAAGGTCTGAAAACTGATCTAAAAATTGAGAGTAAGGGCCTGGTGTACGGTACAAAAACAACAAACAGAAGTGGTTTTAGTGCTTTGCATTTGGATGAGGAAAACTAAGGATTAATATTCAAAAGAGTTGTAGCAATTGATTGGGCCTGGGACTAATCAATAAATCGGACTGAAAGATGGTTGCTACTCCTCCTCCTCGCCCAGTATTTCGAGGAATGTGAAATTTAATAATTAGTAGGAGTTGACTCATTTATAGTAACATAATCCTCTTGCTGCAGCCAGGTTTCTGTGAGGCAAATAAATCATCTGATTGTCAAAATCAGGTCACTAACTAGCAAAGTCTTTAAAGAGAGAGATCTTATGTTCAGTAAGCCACATTTAATTGTTTTATTTTTATTTTTAGTCTGAGTTGTGTTTATTTTTATTAGATTTTCCTGATTCCTCTTTTTAGATAATTTTTTTAATCTATTCAATTTTGACCGTGGGCGAGACACTGTCTTAATAGGGTAATGGGTGGGTAGCAGTACAGAAGCTGCAGAGAGGAGTGTTAAACTACGACCCTGCTTCCTGGTCTGAACCCTGGTTGTCAGAGGTTTGGAGAACTAATAAATTCGGCCAGATTCCTAGAAAGAAGAGCTGCTCCATCCAAAGTGGGATGGATGCCGTCTCTCCGGATCAGACCAGGTTTTCCCCAAAATGTTTGCCAATTATCAATGTAGCCCACATTGTTTTCTGGACACCACCTAGACAGCCAGCGGTTGAATGACAGCATGCGGCTAAACATGTCGTCACTGGTCAGATCGGGGAGGGGACCAGAGAAAATTACGGAGTCCGACATTGTTTTGGCAAACTTACACACCGAAGCAGCACTAACTTTAGTGACCTCCGATTGACGTAACCGGGTGTCATTACCGCCAGCGTGAATAACAATCTTACTGTATTTACGCTTATCCTTAGGCAGCAGTTTAAGGTAGAATTTAATGTCGCCCGTTCTGGCCCCTGGCAGACATTTGACTATGGTCGTTGGTGTCTCTAGTACCACGTTTCTGACTATGGAGCTACCAATTACCAGAGTTGGCTTCTCAGCGGGTGTGTCGCTGAGCGGGGAAAATCTGTTAGAAACGCAGACGGGTTGGTGGTGACCTGTGGGCTGAGATCTAGAACTATGCTTCCTGCGTACCGTCACCCAGCCGGCCTGAGATCCCGGCTGCACGGGGTCTGCTGGAGGACTGCTACGGGGAGCTACCCTCGGTGGCTCCGCGCTGGCTAAGGGGCCTCGGCTATCTGCTGGTTTTTCAACAGCGCGGAGCCGGGCCTCCAAATCCGACACCCTCGCCTCCAAAGCTACAAAAATGCTACATTTATTACACGTACCATTATCACTAAAGGAGGCAGAGGAGTAACTGAACATCTGACACAGAGAACAAGAGAGAGGAGAAACAGAGAGAGAAACAGCAGAACGGGTAGCCATGGTGGAGCTAAAGCTAACGCTAAGCTAGCGACCCCTTACCACTACTAGAAAAAACCGTGTAAAACACGGAGAGTTAAATACAGCAACAGAAAGTATGTGTTTTAACGTGCTTATGTATTATAACAAGTAAGAGATATCACAGTAGAGAGAAATCAGATCAAACGACAGAGCCTTCACACACCAAACAATCCACCAAGTGCAAAACAGGAAGTGACGAATACGCCTTACCACGCCTCTTCACAGCAAATGCTCTCCTCTCTTCTCTGGTTTTTACTTCCAAGTGGAGTTGTCATGCTGGTGTTTACAAACAAGGAGAAGCACTTTCTTTCAGTTTGATCTGAACAGAAAGCAGGAGAACAGACAGCTAAGATGAACTTGTTCCCTGACTTTTCTGAACATTGCACCTGATAAGCCGATCTTTTAGAAAATGCCTGCACCGTGTTCTGGTTCACAACTGCCATTTTGTTGAAGGACGGATGTAGACTTTCTGTCCTCAGACATAAAGATAAGATAGTTGCAGGTGTTAGAGCAGTGATTGTCCATGCATACTGATTTATGTGTGAGAGAGAGCGTGCCTGCCTGAGCTTATTACTTTAGAGATGGGATAAAGTTGAGCTAGAGCTAAAGACGAATACCTCTGAACCCCAATTTCTGATGCAGGCACCATATAATCATCATTAAGTTGTGATGAGCTTAACTTTTTGTGTTTAAAGAGAACTTCCATCTCACTCACTCTTATCCTATCCTACCAGCTTTAGCTTTTCTTTTCTCTTTTTTTTTATTAATTTGTTCTAATTTCAAACCTGAACTTTGAAATCCTGTGCTGGACTACCATTATTGCTAAGCTTTGAATGCAACCTTACCCCATCTATAGCATCTAAGTTCACAAAATCAGCATTAGCAAGCAGGACATGAGGAAGAGATGTGTGGAGAGATGGGTGAAAGGAGCTCTGTTCATACATACAGGAAATATTAGCTGTGAATAGCAAACTGCAAAGGATGATGTGTAAATAGAAGCTTGCTTAACGAGTTTAGTCTTAACACTAGAGTGATAAGTATCAGCATGTTCATTGATGATGGATTTTATCTCAGTTTATGTTAAAGTCACAGATTCTCATTATTTATTAGCCTCGACCACTGAGCATGATACAAAAGCCTATTAAAATTAATATGTTTATTTTATTTTAGTTTTTGATTCTCATAGCAAATAATAATCCTTTCTAGAGGCCAGATAGAACAGAGGTTTATAAAATTGAGCATACATATATAACCTCTCCAGAAATGCAAAAAAGCCTCATGGAGTCAAAGTAAAAACTCTACAAGGATCAAACCACCGTTTTGTTAACACACATTCTACTGGAGCAAACTCCTCCCACATATTTTTACTTAGCAAGGGAATTGGAAATAAATCAGTATCAGTGTAAGGGTATGTTTAAGGATAGTTGCAATGACCTCTTTGTTGAGTAAAAAATGTGACTTCCAACCACATACACTGTAAACGTTAACACCTTCATAGTCTGACATTTAACTGTCTCCTGCTTGTTCATTTCTCCTGTCCTGTGAGTTTTTTTCTTCACTGTAAATACTGCTGTTAAGCCTCCTAAAACTATTTCTATTCAGCAGGCAGCTGTTAACTTGAAATTCAAGATGCTTCCTAAATAGGATAGCCTGGAAGGATAAATTCTTGGAAAAAGTCATAATTCTGGGTGGTTTCCTAAAACTACCACAACAACGGTTTCACACTTTCCACACACAATAGTTTTGTTGTTCGCAAAAACCAAAATGGTTTCTGAGAACTTCATTTAGTGATCAGATGTGTTTATTTGTCCTGTCAGTCGGTAAAATATCTTTTGTTTTATTAGCACTTTGACGCCCATCATGCACTGAAGCTTTGCTTTGTGTTTTATTTTCCTTCAGCCAAGATGCTCTCAGCTAACCAAATATTTGGACCACCCATAACTGATCTATTTTAGGTCCCACTCTCTCTCTCCGTCTTTCTCTGTCTCTCACTCCCCTGCTATGTTATCTCTTTTCTATTAGTTATTTATAGCTGCTTTTCAGATAAAAGTTCTGTCAGCTCACTTCACCTCCCAGCAAGATGAATAATGATTTAACTGTTCATAGCAGAAAAGCAGAGGGTGTGAGATGAAGGTAATCTACTGAAAACAACAGAACAATGAATGGATGGAGGCAGTGAGTGGAATAAATTAGACAAAACTGAAGTATTGCCAAGGAACGTATAGGTCATCATCTGCTGCTGCTCAATTTGTTTTTTTCTTGTTTAAAAAATCCCAAATGTCTTTATCCTACAAGGAAAAAATTATTTTTTTTTTCCTTTTATTGCCTTTCTAGTTTTACTGGAGGCAAAGTCTTATACTCATAGTTGATGTAGGAAGAGACAACAGCTTATTTAAAGACATGACAAAATACTGCCGATGTGTTAAGCTGCCGATTTGCATCTCTGTTTTGGAATGGTTGCTGTAAGTTTGTCTCTAAGGTAACCTGGTACGACTTGCAAAAAATTTTAAGTAGGCCATACTCTCAGATGTTGTTCACTAGTAAATTTCCACACATTCTAATTCCAGAGCCAAGTGGTTTTATGTTGTGGATACAGTTTAGACCCCCTTATCTTGAAAGATAGTGATTCTTTAGCTGCTTCTCATTTCACAGTACATGCAAAATAAGTTTTTACTTTCATATATCTATATATATTCAAACTAAATGTACTTCCCAGCTGCTCTCTCGCTGCTGAAAAATAGTATCCACACAGCATGATACTGCCACCACAATATTTTACAGCAAGTATCACATGTCCAGGGCAATTTGTAGTGTTAATTGTCCACCACACAGTGGTTACACATGTGGTGGATATGTAGCAAAAAGTTACATTTTGCTCTTGGAGCACCTGCATCATTGTGTTTGCTGTATCGCCTATGGCAACGCTATTCAAATTGAATTTTCATAACAGAAATTCTCCTGTGAGATGAACTTTTGCATCTCTGGATTTTATGGGCGACTGGAACAGAAATATAGTCTGTCTAAAATCTTAGAACATGTTGTATTACCGCCTATTGGTATGTTGGTAAACCCTTTAAACTGGCGCTTTTAAAGTGTTGAGTTGACTTTAGTTGCTCTGACCAGTCATGTAGTCTGCCATCCCCAGTAAAACAACAATGTGCAGAAACCAGTCTGTAAGTGTGAAAGTCTTTGTGTAGTGTGTCCCTAGCTTAACCCACCTCTGAGACCCTCACTGTAACTATTATACTGATATAACACTGATATCACACACAGGTGGACTATATTTGCTATGGACAAAAGCTTCTAAAGCTTCTAAAGGTTATTTAGTGCACTGGACTTTATTTATGAGTTCTACAGGAAGATGCCACACCTTCTAAAATTTGTAAATTTGATTTGATTGGAAATACATTTATAAACCATCTACCCTTTTCCTTCATTGTCATAATTATGAGCTACTTTGTGTTAGTCGATTACAGTAAATCCTACTAAAATACACTGAGGTTTGTGGTTGGAACATAAAAATTGTGAACAGTTTCAGGGGATATGAATACATTGACAAGGCACTGTATTCTCCAAAGTGCACTATGGTTTTCAGTAAAGTAATAGATCTAACCTCTGTGTAGGAGACCAGTTGTGTCAGAGATTTAGCAAATGGTCATCAAGAACAACAAGAAAGGCTGTGGATGTGGGTGAATCTGTATTCTTGTGTCAGTGTTGATGTGTTTCAGTGAAAACTCCATGAGACTCGTGTCCTGAGGATCCACATTATATCCAGGTCACAGAGCAGACGGTGACTCTCTCTCCACCTGTCTTGCTGCGTCTTGCACATGCACCCATACATGCTCAAACCAATGATCATAACAACAAACAGTACAAGGCTGGTGAGAGGAACTCTGGTAGATGTTTCTGTTTGCAGAAAAACAAGCACTTTGGCATGCTAGGGACAAGTGATGCTGCATAATGGAAGAGACTTTGACACAGAGTGTAAAGAAAAATAGTATGAAAGCAGAAATTTTCATTCTACTCTCCTCCTTTTATTTTAGTAGTTCAAGGAAGGAATCACAAGATTCCTACATATCAAACATGGTTCTAGAAGGTGCAAATGTGAAAGTATGACCACTTTAAGGTCTATAATTATATAACTCAGTATATGAAGAGATTAAATTTGACTTCCAAACTGTTTATCTGTAATAGCCTTTTCCTACATCACTTCCTAGCGTTATTTCTATTATTTCTACAGTAACCAAGCATTCTCTTCTGGCAGTCATGCAGTTAACAAAAGGCTCCATGCTTTGATCTGCTCACCTCTGTGGGGTCACACAATTTTTAAATGGCAATTATATGATCTGTAAAGATTATTGAAGGTTGTTTCTGTTTCAGAAGGACTGCATTTGTGCTTATATGTTCACTTTTTCTAAGTTACTGACAATGGTGTCTTAGAATGTATGTTTTTAGTCATACATGGAGAGCTTAGAGCCTGGGTTTCCTGTAGCTGTGGTGCTGTAAATCATGTCAGAATACAGCGGATCGGCAAAGTAATCGTCTATAATGTCTTAAAATGTATCCATACATTTTAAAATCTTTTACATTTTGTCACATTACAACCACAAAGAAGAGCATTAATCAGAGAAGCAACCAAAATGCCAGTAGTGGTCTGTTTACGGGACAACTATTAGCCTTAGACTTCATAATTCTGGCCTTAATTGAAGATTGGCCAGAAGAAAGCTATCATTGGAAAAATACATAAGTCACATTTTTCCCACAATGTAGGTCACACAGCAAACAGGTGGAAGATGGTGCTTTGATAAGGTGAGACAGACCAAAATTGATTTTGTTGGCCTACATGCAAAACTTTTTTGTGTGGTGGAAAACTAACACTGCACATCAGCTTCACATACCATACCCACATTAAACATAGTGGTGGCAGCATCATGTTGTGGGAATTATTTTCTTTAGTGGCGACAGAGAACCAGGTCTGAGTTGATGGGAAGATGGATTGAGCTAAATACTGGGCAATCCTGTAAAAAAACTTGGTGGAGGCTGCAAGACTACTTGAGATTACTTGAGATTTAATCGAAAATAAGACAATGACCCTAAGCCTACAGCCAGAGCTGCAAAGCAAAGTGTTTTTAGATGTGCAAAGCCAGTAGAGACATAAACCAAAAAATAGCAGCTGTGATTGCAGCAAAAGGTTGTTCTACAAAATGTTGACTCCAGGAGGCTGCATATAAATGCACACCACCCTTTTCTTACTGTGGTTTGTGAAAAAGATCAACAGCCATGTAATATTTTCTTTCAACTTCATCATTATGCACTACTTTGTGTTGGTCTACCACAAAAATATGTAAAGTAGAAATTATCTCCCAGTAAGGTGACAAAATAAAAAAAAATATGAATTGATGAATAATTTTGGAAGCTGCTGTACTAATTAAATCTTTAACTGAGTATTAACTTACTTAAGCAGTATTTCATTATTGAACTGGTTTCTTCATTTTTTCGTGTGGATGATGCATGCAGTTTGTAAACTTCTGTCCACATTAAATAACTGACAGCACTTTCTGTCTAATAAGACCTGCTTTAATTTGAGCACATTTCATTTATAGCAGTTTTCAGTGTTTATGTTTTATATTCAGGGATATTTTGCAGAAAATGTAAATACTTACTGCCAACTCCACATATTTCCAGCAGGGAGGCTAGAGCTACATTAGCCATGAGCTGTATTATACCCATAGATACCTACTGCACCTAGAAATAAGTGAATGTGACAGAGCAATGTAGCTGACAGGCAGAGGAACAGCAGCATGATGTTGAATGCATACTGCTACTTTCTGCCTCTGTCAGAGGTTCAGTTGGTGTTTGACATGTGATTGGACAGGAGACTAATACCTGCCGCCCCAGTGCTGCTAAGGAACATCAGTAAATATTACTGTTCTCTAGGTATAACATCAATTACAAGTTAAACTGCTTGTGTGCCTCTTTGTATGTGTGATATAAGATTGTATGCGTCAGTCACCAGCCCTGTAGAATGGGATTATCCTTAGCTGTAATCATGGTTTTTCTCTACTTTGCCACATTGCACCACACGCTGATTAAGGGCAGCTTTAAAGTCTGATCTGCCTCAAGTGATTTGGGTATAATTACGTGTTCACATGTGTCTTATGTGCACATCAGCTTATGATGCTCAAGCAATTGAAAACAACAGTCAGATCATCATCTCGGCAGCTTTCAGATCTGAAGCTTTTAAACACCCAGAGTTGTTACGGTTTCACTACAACCTTTGATTTCAGTAGATGAACAGGGGTCACTAGACCTTCAGATTACAATAAGACATAGTGACATCACTGGATACCCAGGGTTATACTCACTGAGATAACTATGTAAGACTCTTTAAGTCTTTATTCTCTCTATTGTGTGATGACTGACACAGACACCGCACTACATGGATAGCTCCGAGTAAAATGCTGTGAAAATGATCGAGCATTAACAAGAGGAGCAGCCACGAGGTCTATGGTAACTCTGGAGGAGCTTCAGAAATCTGCTCAGGTGGAAGAAAATGTTGACATGAAAACTATAATTTAATATAATATAAATATAAAAATTTTATATAAAAGTCCATTGATGTTTGTGGCTGTAACATGTCATAATGTATTAAAACTATTGCAAGGCACCACATGTAAATAATTACTTTAAACTTAAAGATTAAATCTTTAATCTTTTACTAGCAGCGCGTTGTATAGTTTCAATATTATTTGGTCATAGAAGCACAATAATATCTGTTTTTTCTTAAATCAAGTAACTAATATTTAGTACCAGTAGCTTGGTGAGTTTATCAAGTATGTGATTAATGCAGCATAGTAACAGAAACCCATCTTAAATTAGCACCTGAGTAAAACGCCCACTTTACTACAGTATTTTCACAACGGATTCAGGCCATGATAATGTTTACATCATTATATTAATCCATTTTAGGAAAACATTTTGAAAATGTCTCAATTCTCCAGATGCACCTGCAGGAGCGAGGCTAGAGGAAGCTTGCAGGAGGAGCTATTATTGGCTGTTTTCTGCATTTGTGACATCTGAGGTGGCATTCCATATCCCACGTTGTAACAAATGTGTTTAATAATTATTTCAAGAAAACCAACTAACATGTATACTGCAGTAATCTTTTGCATAACCTTTGCTTAATGATTGAGCTGTGTTGAACTTGGTTCAGTTAATAAAAGACATTTTCTATTGTGAAGTACCAGCCACCTCATGTCCTCTAATAATCAATGTTAAATGAGTTTTTTATGAGTTTTTTATGATTCTGAAATTAAAAGACTGAAATATATTTAAAGGCATCTCGATCAATCACATTTTTGGTTCCTATTCCTATCTCTGTCTGTTGAGGTGAGCTACGCTGATCTCCTAAACTTATAAAATAGACCAGCTCATTTCCAAATAATGATTAGTGAAAATACATCCGGTAATCATATCAAATAATCAAATTTTCAACACTGCTTAAATGTGATGTCTTTACTAAAAAGAGCTGATGCAGCAGATGAGGCCTCAATTAGTTTGGGTCCTTTTTTTCTACAGGCAGCTCAGACTATTTTTTTTTTTATCAAATGGGATTTCTTTTTTCACCCGCACATTCATATAAGAATACTTGTTAATGTTATGGTTTTAATTTGTTTGCAGGTAGATAATGCTTTAGTTGCACTTGTATAATATTAGATTTTTTTTTATTTAAATAGAAATCTCATGCAAATTCTCTCAGCAGTGTTTATCATTGAGAGATAAAAGGGACGAAAGAACTGATGATTCCACAACACTGTTTGTCAGTTTCATGCAAAAATAGGACAAATCTGTAATTAAGTTATTCTATTTAATTAATGGGGCTTCTCTGTTTAAAATATTCCTCACTAAGCAACACGATAGGTGCAAACATATTTTTGTAAGTTATTGTCTCCTACTTGATATGAGGTCAGATGTTTAATTAGATGTTTTTTGGGTGATGGACAACTTTATGGTGGACACCTCATGCTGTCCTCTTTGTCCCCTTGTGCTGTTGTCAGACCTTCTCTCATTTGTTTGGTTACTGCTGCCTCCTCTTAGTGAATGTTAAGGAAGTTGTAAAAGACTACAGGTTATAACATTTAGATGTATCATTTTCATGTATTTTAGAAATATTTCATAAATCTGTGATCTCCTCATCCTTCTCTGGAGCAAATGCAACCTGTATCTGCTAAAAACTGTTTATATTTTATCAATCCATCCCATCAAATAGTGTCTACTTATTTATTACAGATTTATACATGAGCTGGCAACTCAAACGCAGGTGAGCAGTCAGCTTTTGCACATTTTTCTCTTTTCCCCATTGTACAGACAAATCGTAATCTTCCAACAAATGCCATCAGAGATGCTTCTTCTTTAAACAACCGCTGCTGTTCAGCATAAAGTTAATGACACCTTCCTTTCTCACCCTTTTATTTTAAAACCTAATTAAATCTTTATTGTTAAGGGATTACAACCCTTAAAAGGAAGTAACAGGTTTCAGTCCTGAAGTTTAATGTGTCAGGATGTAATAAAAATACAAATGTGGTCCTTCCCAGTTTTAAAATGGGTTAAATATAGCTTCAACAACCAACACTTGGTTCATTCAAGTGTGCAAACCTAAAATCCACCCTTACTGCTTCCATAGGAACCGTCCAGGGTAAGTGGTAACAAGGTGCTGCTAATCAAACACACAAAGAATCGGATCATCTCAAGTGTGAGCTGCTCTACACAAGCAGGCATTATATGAAATGAGTGCCAACACAATTCCAGGATGGAAAGACATCAGAAATGACCTGAATGTTTTAACCATCTCTAAAAATTATTTTAACATTACTGTATGATTACTGGTTAGATGAAAATCTTAAATATACTGAAAACTTTCCCCTTTCCCATCACAATCTAAAAATTCTGTTATAATGGGATAGAGTAGTCTGATACATACAACAATAAGATTTGTTTTTACTGGTAATTACTGTCATGAAACTAGAATTTCCATTTAAACATTTCATTGTTTATCCACTGCTGTTATCAGAATTAAAAGTTAAATACTATAAGCTTTGGAGAAGAACTTCTGTTCCCAGAACTCAGAGATCGCAATATTTCTCTTTGACAGCTGTTTCTTGCTAAAATATTTCCTCTATTAAAGCCAGTTTCTCTGTCTTCTAAGGAAGGACAGTGTGTGCAGTGCTACAGACAGGTGAAAGCTTTAAATTGTTCTCTTTTGTAAATATGTAGGTTTCACTTTGCTAAACAAAATTATATCAGGAGAGCCACATGGAAGTAATGTGATTGACTTTAAAACAAGTCAGGAAATGGTACAAGTGGTTGAAGTTTCCTCTCCTTTGAGTGTATCTGTCATCCATGTCTGTGTTTAAAGAAAGTGAACATTGAGGAGCAGGTTTGTTGACAGGTATGTTGCAAATAAACTAGGCTGGGTAGTGGAGTCAGAAAGTAGCGATGTAGGCTGTTTTTCAGTGAGCATCCACCAGCAGAGTGGAGGGAGGCTCTTCCACTGCTTGGATGGCATTTATAAATTGATTCACTTCTCCAACTCATTGTTTCCGTACCTAACCTAGTTTTCCATTCCTAGAAGTCTAGAAGTTTAAAAACTAAGCTTTTACCTGCATGAACAAAATATTTAAAGTTGACTGAGGTGTTTCTTTTTCTTCAGTAAAATGATACTAAACAGACATAGTTATTGTGTCAGATTATTTTTGTAACAACAACAATTCTCTACCACAGTTTACCATTTTATGGGCACTCATGTAGCCTTTAAATTCACTAGAGGTCACAGGCACTCACAAAAATATTTTAAATTCATCTTTTACCCTCAGGAAGACAGAGTATCCTGCAGGTTGGAAGTGTTTGATGTGGAAATGGTCCGGCCCGGCTTTAAAAGAACCCCCTTCGTAAGAGGAATGGTTTAAATGTCACACATTGCCCTCCAGCAGGCTGTCCTGCAAACATGCATGCGTATATGCAGACAGGAGTGTAAGCATCCCATGTAGGCCTGTTTGCATGTAGCAGCGTGAGGTGTGATGAAGCTATTTCTGGAGTACAAAATGAGGTCACAGATGGAGACAGCTGAACTTAAGTGATTTCTGTTGTACCTCCCGATGCTACATGACAGCATGTCACAATGCACTGTACACAGCATGCTACTGATTACTGGTGATACCAAATCCCAGAGATTGGAACTGTTATTGTCTTTTAAGATCTACCTTCAATTATTATCGCTGTCTTTGCAGATGTTCACAAATTAGTGCAAAGACAGCAAAAGCTTTGGAGACATGTGGCGTATCTGCACAACCCATATTTGGACCCATTTATGTGTAGAACTGTTCGAGCTGTAGGTCAGGCTCAGTGTCTGACAGTAAGAGAATAATATTAACCCCTGCCTGACTACCCTGACTGTTACAGAATACAGAATTGCAGTAAATGTGTTATATTGTAAAATAATTTATCCTGAAAGCGTTAGAATGTATTTTCACAGCTTATTATTATCATTGTTCCATTTAAAATTTTATTTTTTTATTTAATTTGTCATTTCTGTGCTAAAAAGCACACAACAAATCTAACCCGAATTTTTTCTGTGACAATAACGTTAATTAATATATATGACTGAAAGGAGGACCAATGTAAAGTACATAGTGCTAACAGCTGTTCGGCATTGTAACAGCTTGAGGCAGAAAGCTGTGTTGCAGTCTGACTGACACCTGTACTATTATTTTAAGATGACTGTATAAGAGGGTTTCCCTTCTGACACTTGGAAAAGCAGAGGATGGATGGATGGATGGATGGATGTGGGACCATCTGCAAATGTATTAATCAGGTGTTACTCATATATGGATGCGGAGTTTAGTGTTAACAGTGCGTATAACAATGGTCTGAGCACACAGCCTTGAGGGGACAAGAGAAGAGTTGGAAAGGTCTTTCTCCAGTGCAAACTGACCGTGGTCTCAGGCCAGAAAGCTTAGAATCCAGAGAAGAATGTCGTTGTTCAGGCCAAACAGGAGAAGCTTCTTTATTTGTCTGTAGGGGAGGATTGTAAAGCTAAACCTAAAATCATTGTACAGGATTCTGGCATTGGTGTATTCATTGTCCACACGAGTGAGTAATTTGAGCAGGGTAGTGGTAATTGCATCCCCTGGAAAACTGTTGGTGTAGTTGGCGGTCATTTAGAAACAGTTATCCACCAAAAATACCTTTTCTTGAACTGGGAGATCTACACTATATTGCCAAAAGTATTTGTCTGACTACTTTTACATGTACATAGACTTTGATGCCATCCTATTCTTAATCTATAAGGTTCAATTTGTTGATGGACCCACCGTTGACAGCAATAGCAACTTTAACTATTGTGTAAATATCTTCCACAAGGTTTAGGAGTGTGTTCATTGTGAAAACCAGAATTGCAGCCTTCGCTATAATTCATCCCCAAGGTGTTCAAGAAGGTTGAGGTCAGAACTCAGGTTTGCAGGTCAGTTAAGTTTCTCCACACCAAACTGTATACACCTGCAGCCATAGAAGTGATTGGAACACCAGAAATCATTGATTTTAGTGGTGGGACCCAATACTTTTGGCCATATAGTGTAGTTGCAAAGTGTCTTCTTCTGTTTTTGCTAACTAAAACTTTTCAGTTTTAAACATGTAGTGCATTCATTGTCATTTTAATTTGTTATTTAGTCAAAAAAAAAACAGCCACTTCTAGATACAATGGAGCTACATTCTTTTGACATTGAAAAATCTAAAGGCTATCGATAATGCAGTTAATTGTGCCTTCAATAAACTGTATGTTAATAAGCACTTCTACACTTCCACAACCTCTGATTTAGGCTTTTCACATACTGTATATTACAAAGATGCTAGTTGTTTACATACAGCATCCACATTTAATAATAAAATATATTACCTCCACCTCGATTCCAGTGGGATCTAAAATGTATTGTGGCGCTAACTTGAATTTTTGATGCCTATTGTTTTCTAAAACATGGAAAGTTACAATACCATTCCACACAATTCTCCTATATATGTGAAGCTCTTTTTCTTGCCTCCTGTTCCTTCGGGGGCTGCATCGCAGCTGTCACTTCATCTCTACACTCTCTTCTGTAGACTTTGTATTTACAAATGGTTGCTAAGACTAAAATCATACTAACTAGCCCTCGCAGAGAGCCTACTCTACTCAGAATGACCATTTACAATACAAATTTTAATAACGAAGTTCAAAATTATCCAAAGATTAGTACTTATCTAGCAGTTCTGTTCTCAAAGGCTTTCCTTTCTTCTGTATGCAGTTCTGTCATTACTAGCTTGTGCAGGTCTGTCTTTTAAGCACAGTCTTGTCATGATTTGTACTTTGAACTGACTGACTGGTAAAATACTGTTCTGCAGATGCTGGCGAAACACAGTCAGGGCCAGGTAATATCGTATGGCTTCTAAAACCTTGGTCCTCACTTTTAGTCTGTTTTGGCCTTTTTGCTTATATAATGGAATTTTCTTATCAAAGTGGGAGAGAAATGAACTCGCAATAAGAGAAAATCCGGACTTTGTCTTTATAAGTTTTATTCAACGGCATTTCTGCGTTTGAAGACCCTGTCACTGACAAGTCAGTGAAACAGAGCCCTGAACACAAAGTACAAATCCTATTTATAGCAGAATGAGGGTGTTGTCTCAGCTTCAAAGAGTTTAACTTAATGGCCCCTAAACCCTCCCCAGGTCAGAGGTAACAAAATTATTAATGAGGGCCCCATCTGCCCTCCCTCAGACAAAACCCTTTAGGATGTGTTTTAACCATTAAACTTCTGGTAATGATTTTACAGACCAACTCCTCTATAAGTACTAAACACAGAGGTCAGAAGAGAGAGGTAAATGAAAGTTCACAACACTTTGGAATACTTTGGAGCACTAAATAAAAGAATTTCCATAACACTTATAAGGCGTAACGTTACTTTTTTTTGGTATTTTTTATCTTTTACATTTCACAATTAACTGTGTCGGCACTGTCAAAAAACCATGAATAAAGTTATTAGCTAATGTACTCCTGGAGTTGCTTAAAATATGAAACAAGTTAAAGTATTTCCTGTTAACAGCCCATCAGAAAGGAAGAGGACATTTAACTTTACCTCTCTAGTGCTGTAAATACAGTATGTTTGAAGTGAATTTTGTATGGAGAATATGTTTGCGGGCTATATTACTTCATCTTAGGGATTGTTGTGTATCTTTTCTCTTCAAATTAGACTGATCCATTAACGGACATATTTTCAAATCTGGAGACCGAAAATGTGCCAGAGTAGTGTCATCACATCACATCACATGTAATCACTTCCTGCTCCTTGTATTTTGTATATGGCCGTAGATGTGCCCTTCCTAATGGTTGCAATATAAATGGTATATCCAGCTAAAGGTCAGTTCCTAATTTCCCACCTAACTACTTTAATAGAACTAAGAGGACGGTATGTTAACTAGCTTGAATGTACACAACACTATTCATTTAGTATGTTTTAAAATTAAGAATGTTAGAAAATATGAAATGTGACAATCAGAGGTGTGAATACATGTGTTGGATTTGTAATAATTGTTTAACATAAACATTTGCATTTGATTATGGCAATAATAAAAGCTAATAAAAACATCTACATTATTCAGTTGATTTTTGGCTTTAATCAAATTGTCTTTTCCTTGACCTTAAAATAGTGATGTCCAAAGTCAGCCCTCAAGGACCGGCATCCTGTATGTTGTAGTTCTTTCCCTGGTTCAGCACACCAGACTCAAATGACTGTTAGCTGCCAGGCATTTGTTGAACCTGATGAGCTGCAGAAGAGATCATGCACCCATTTTCATGAGCTGTGTTGGACCAGGGAAAATGTCTTATACCTGTTAGACACAGACCGTTGAGGACTAGATGTGCATAGCCCTGCTTTAAATGACAGTGTTTTATCTGGACATGTCTTTACTTTGTATTTTAATGGGTAAGTGCTCTAAAGCAGCCAATTCCAACTGGGCCTTTTACTAGTATGAAAATAAAATCTTGAAATTCCTCAGTCATATTTTTCCAAGGGTTTACAGTCCTTTTAATGAGATGCCAGAAAAAGTGCTGAAATGAATGGAGGTTTTTCCATCTGAAGATTAACACAGGGTTGCCATTTCCCCACCTGTTGCTCTGCACTGCTAATCAGCTTGCTGATTTAAGACTTTCCCCTCCCTTACAAAAAATCCAAATTCGACTGTTTAAAAAATACTTTCAGTTGTAAAAACGGCAATATTGTTGAAAGAAGCACCATCCATGTTTCTTATTAAGGTAAGGCTGTTCTAAAACTACAGCCAGTGAAGCTACAAGTCACATATCTGTTAAACAGCTCACTACAGGCTCTGACTGAGCAGATAGCTGACTAACTGGGTAAAATCAGCCTGTTAGACTCCCAGTTAGAGCTGCTCAGTATATTGAATCGCAATCATCATCACAATTTCAACCAGTGTAATATCCAAATTGCAAAGCACTACTTAGTTGTAATTTTTGGTAAACTATAATATTTCAGGTCCCTTGCATTACAACTATGCTTCACAATAAAATATTTGTATATGTTGTTTATGCCCCCTTTAATCTAGATCTTACTTAACAAGATCCTAAAACTCAGGGAGGGTAGTGGGGACATTATGACGATGGGAAATAAAGGGACTAATAAGGGAATTTGTAGTTAATCGGTCTTTGCAGTATTTAAAAGTAGTATCCCAATGTCATGTTTTAATAATATTGTGGAGCCCTGCTCCCAGTGTTATTCTATAAAGAGCAAAATGGACAAAAAGGTATAATACTCAGTTAAACAAGCAGTTGAAAACTACTTTTACATTTAGTGTGTGTTTATTCTATTTTTATTAGGTATTTGTCTAAATCTATGCAACAGTTGTCATATCACATTAATTATAACTGTTATAAGCTATTTATTATTTAATTTTATTATTTTAGCAGCAATAGGAGTAATTGTTGCATTTTCTTTTTAAGTGAAATCAGTGAGATCATGCTTAACATTTTTGTTTTAAACTATAAGAATCTCATGCCGGTCCATGCCTGGTTCCATTAATTTGGCTTTATTGTTTCAGTGAGTGCAAACAGACCTATGTGTCTGTGCAGGTTTCCATCTATCATTATTCAGCCCTACCTAGCAGCTGCCAAAAGCTTAGGCAGGCTGTTGCTAGGCAATGCCATTTAAAATCCATCCGTCTCTGTATGTTGAAAGCAGGGTGGCTCTGTTTGTGTTCTCGGTTTGTAGCTAATACTACAGTGGAAGGTTGTGTAGCATGAGACATTCGCCTTGTTTGTTTTCTGCAGCCACTTTCCAAAATATTGAGGCTCGTTTGACCTCAGATGACTTTTGAATAATGGAAACTAAGCAGCTTTCTAGGAACAAAACAAAGAGAGGGTATGTTTGCATTTATTTATTTATAAAAGTGTCACACATCACTAAATTCGGATTGTTTTAGAAAAGAGACTTGAGTAGTCTGGCCACTTAAGTGTACATCATCCATTGACTCTTTGAGTGTATTCACCCCGACCATGTTTGGTCTGCTTTAAATGGACTAGAGTTCGATCTTCCCTTGGTCGTTAATATGTGAATACACTCAAGGGAACCCTGGTCTGGACCAAACTGGACCGAAACCCACTTTCTGAGCTGGTCACTGTCTGCTTCCGAACAGACTCTGGTGTGGTTCGCTTCTGGTATGAATACGAGCCGGCCTCAATTGGACCAAACTACAGGAACCATTACGAAAAATCATACCTGATCTGCCGTGTTTTGCTTAGCAACGCTGCTGCCAGCATGCTCTGGGTCAGGGCATGCAGAGCACATTGTCTCCTTCAACATGCAGCAAGCATTCTCCGGCGCCATTACAAAATTATTCTGTCCAATGGAAGCAATGATCATCACATGCATTGCTTTGTTTGCAAGTTATAGTTCACTTGCAAAAAGTACAATGTGAAAGCGAACCACATCAAGCGAAAAAAATAAAGTCAGCTTTTGGTCCGCACCAAAAGAGCAGACCAAAGGACTTTCCTGGTGTGAATACAGCCTTAGAGTGTAGGTCCATCCATTCTAAAGCAGGATTATCTATCATAATCTGACGAAACAGATACCACAGTTGTTGTTCTTTGCTTTTTTCAAGGCACTTGTTCAGTTCACTGTAAAGTTAACTTGCTGTCTGTTGTTGTATCAGAAACTAAATCACTCTCTTTGACACTGGATAACAGTGAACAAAGCCAATGTTTAAGTCATAGACATTACAGTTTAAATGGGACAGATGGGGTCCTTAACTTGAATGGTTGATTTCATACCTACATTAAAGCTCTGATCTTTCTCTCTCTGCCTCCAACCATTTTAGCACCTGGAACGCCCCCCTGCTGAGTTAGTTGATAAGAAAAATTCTGTAACCTGACTATTAATGTGTATTATACTTTATATTTCATATCTCCTTAGTAGCTCTTTTTCAGGAATAGGGATAAATTAAAATGGTGTTTAATTATTTTTGCTTTACACTTCTTGATTTTCTGCGCATCAGAAATAAGCTCATTTTGTTTGTTGTTTTAATGTTTTTAAAACAAAATACAAAATAAATGATTCCAGAGAAAGTTAAGATCTACAGCACCATGGTGAGGGAACTTGACGCCACGAAGAAATGACCATGAACAAAAAGAGCCAGTCAGGGCATGCAGACCATACAAAGGAGTGACGGTACCAGAGAATACTTGGACTTTGATTGTGATGATATGAGTCACCACTTCTGTTCCTCACCGCAGGGTCCAATAGGTGAGAAACCACAGCACTACAGGGACTCAAAAACATATCACGGTCTCTCTGTCTTGTCTTCCGAATGGACATGCCCACTTCTTCCCTTCAGTAAACTTTCAGGCACGTATCCTTCTTTTCATGTCAGCCACATCCTGTCAGCTAATAGTTTGGTACAGCCACATAAAGAGCTGGTTCATAAAGAGAAATTAATATTGGGTTAGCTTCTGAGGCTCTAGAAGGTTCGATCAGTGCCTTAGAGAACAAAAAGTGCTGTACTACAACCCCAATTCCACTGAAGTTGGGACCTAAATGAAGTTGGGACGTAAATAAAAACAGAATACAATGATTCACAAATGCTGTTCAACCTGCATGCAATTGAATACACTACAAGAGACAAGATATTTAATGTATAAACTGAAATGTTTCTAGTTTTTTGCAAATATTCACTCATTTGGAATTTGATGCTTGCAACACGTTCCAACGACGCTGGGACAGGGACAACATCAGACTGGGAATGTTGAGGAATACTCAAAAAAACTAATACATAACCAAAAGGCATTTATTTGAGTCCTTGGTGGCACGACCAAAGCAGAATATGAAAGTAAAAATGGAAATTAAAGTATTTTCTGTCAAGATCAATGATGTTGGAGTAGAGTAGTAGGAGGAAAAAAAAAAAAAGATTAATTACATGGTGGGCAGAGTGGACATCAAGATTGAGGTAGTCAGATTAGTTTAGTCATTCAGTGTAATCAAATTCACTAGATTCTGGAAAGTGCAAAGAGGTGCAGGTTAGTGGCCTACCTGAACGTTTTGGGTGGAGGGAGAAAAGGGTCATGGGCATTATTAGCTGAACGTCCTCCTACCAGCCAACAGCCCCTCTGGGGTCCAATTAGAGTGGAGGCAGGCAGAGAAGGAAACACAGACTCAAAAAAAGTACTGACCCATAAGTCATGTTATAATCAAAGCTCCCAAACAACCTTAGACATCTTACACTACTGTTGGCACAGGGAGATGCTGAAAGAGCACAAAGCGTTGGAGATTATGCTTTCATTTCTGTGAGAGACATTACTTGGTGGTGGTTCATTTTATTATATAATGTGGCATTTTAACTGTTATAAACCAAATCAGACTCACATTTTCACAACTAAAACTATAACTATTACATCATGCTCCAGTAAAAACATGGCCAGTTTGGGTTTTAGCACCCAAAAGCTTCTCTCTCACCTTCTGACATAAGAATATTTTAAAAAACAATCTTTGAATAATGTTTTTGCAGCTCTATCAGAAAGAATATTGCAACATGAATAAAGTCAATAACAAGTGTATGCTACATTGGTGGTTCCATTTATCTTCCACTTATAGTCTTTAATTTATTTACATTTGTGCTTTTTCTATATTCTTACATGAACCTTAGAGCTTTGATAAGTCCTTTTATAATACCATAGAATGAATTCTGTGACAAATTTGATATTTGGAAATTTTCCCTTAGAGCAGCAAAGCAAGATTCAAGCGAAAAGTTTAAAGCACCATCTATCACATCTCTTGCCTAAGCAGTCAGTGTGACTCATTGGTTTGCAATGTCCCCCTGCCGGCCTGTGTCCAGAGTCTCCATGCAACCTATTGTTGACCTATGACTTCAAAGTCATAGGTCAGAAGTAAAATAAAATAAAAACATAATTTCCCTATACGAAGAGGCCCCCCTGTTAACTTGTGGGTTGCTGATCTTGAATTCTTTGTATTTAACCAGAAAGTTGTTTGTATTTAACCCATGAGTTTAAGATTTGCTTTTTAGGGAATGCCTTGCTAAGGCTAGACTTTGACAATAACGTCAAAATACATAAATAAAAAAGTTAGAAAATATATTTACCAGGTCCAGCTTAAGAACCTTAAGCAAGAGAGACCAAGAACAAAAAACATCTCATTTTTACACAAAAGCAATAGTACTTAAAACACAGACTTATACGTATAGAAGGCAGTTCTGCCAAGATCAGAAAATATTGGAGGCCCTATAAAGAAAAGGTAGCTTGAAGAAAGTAAATTATAGCAAGTGTTTAGATGCAGGAATGTTTGTAGTTGTATTTTAGGCTTTACCATAAATTGTTCTTTATTAGTATTTTATGCTAAATAATTAAAGACATGAGCTAAGATTACTGTACAAATTTCTTTTAGTTAACGTTTTCCTACAATCTTAATTTATCACTCATGAAAGACTACAATGATTTATATTGGTTGTAGATTTAACAACATAACATAAGCTAATGACATTTCTGTAGCTTGAGTCAGTGCATTTTGGTTTCTCCATTGAAAGCAGGCAAGAAAAAGTAAGGAGTACTTTATTGTCCCACAGGCCAATTTTACATTTACTTTACAGCCCTTTTACCGAGGAATAAAAATGCAAAAGAAACCAGTTTTATTTCTCCATGTTGTCTTCCCTTTCCGAGTTTGTAGGACATAGTTGAGAACCAGCTATGAAAACTTCAGATGGACTCTGATTGTATGTCTATAATAACAATAATAACAAAAGAAGCTGTGTTTGCACTCAGCTGCTGGCCACACAAACAAGATACAGCAAGCAATGCTGTTTCTGTGTCTTCATAGAAGTGTGTGAGAGAGTGTGTGTCGCATTATGATCTTGAGTTCATCTCACCATCACAACCCCTGCAGGGCTGGGAAAGGATTCTTTTGAAGTACCCAACTCTCAGAAAGACCAAACAGAAATTATTGCCTTCTAAAGTTCAGCCTAAGGATTTTATATCGGCACATTTCTGTCTTCAATTTCACACTGACATACAGGGGTTGGACAATGAAACTGAAACACCTGTCATTGTAGTGTGGGAGGTTTCATGGCTAAATTGGACCAGCCTGGTAGCCAGTCTTCATTGATTGCATATTGCACCAGTAAGAGCAGAGTGTGAAGGTTCAATTAGCAGGGTAAGAGCACAGTTTTGCTCAAAATATTGAAATGCACGCAACATTATGGGTGACATACCAGAGTTCAAAAGAGGACAAATTGTTGATGCACGTCTTGCTGGCGCATCTGTGACCAAGACAGCAAGTCTTTGTGATGTATCAAGAGCCACGATATCCAGGGTAATGTCAGCATACCACCAAGAAGGACGAACCACATCCAACAAAATTAACTGTGGGCGCAAGAGGAAGCTGTCTGAAAGGGATGTTTGGGTGCTAACCCGGATTGTATCCAAAAAACATAAAACCACGGCTGCCCAAATCA
The DNA here is from genome assembly GCA_036173005.1 of Crenichthys baileyi. Taxonomy (NCBI): domain Eukaryota; kingdom Metazoa; phylum Chordata; class Actinopteri; order Cyprinodontiformes; family Goodeidae; genus Crenichthys; species Crenichthys baileyi. Next base: position 27,060 of record JAHHUM010000372.1, on the reverse strand, counting down.
TGGCAGAATTAAATGTGCATCTCAACTCTCCCGTTTCCACTAGAACGGTCTGTCGGGAGCGCCACAGAGTCAATATACACGGCCGGGCTGCTATAGCCAAACCTTTGGTCACTCATGCCAATGCCAAATGTCGGTTTCAATGGTGCAAGGGCAGCAAATCTTGGGCTGTGGACAATGTGAAACATGTATTGTTCTCTGATGAGTCCACCTTTACTGTTTTCCCCACATCCGGGAGAGTTACGGTGTGGAGAAGCCCCAAAGAAGCGTACCACCCAGACTGTTGCATGCCCAGAGTGAAGCATGGGGGTGTATCAGTGATGGTTTTGGCTGCCATATCATGGCATTCCCTTGGCCCAATACTTGTGCTAGATGGGCGCGTCACTGCCAAGGACTACCGAACCATTCTTGAGGACCATGTGCATCCAATGGTTCAAACATTGTATCCTGAAGGCGGTGCCGTGTATCAGGATGACAATGCACCAATACACACAGCAAGACTGGTGAAAGATTGGTTTGATGAACATGAAAGTGAAGTTGAACATCCCCCGTGGCCTGCACAGTCCCCAGATCTAAATATTATTGAGCCACTTTGGGTTGTTTTGGAGGAGCGAGTCAGGAAACGTTTTCCTCCACCAGTATTACGTAGTGACCTGGCCACTATCCTGCAAGAAGAATGGCTCAAAATCCCTCTGACCACTGTGCAGGAGTTGTATATGTCATTCCTAAGACGAATTGACGCTGTATTGGCCGCAAAAGGAGGCCCTACACCATACTAATAAATGATTGTGGTCTAAAACCAGGTGTTTCAGTTTCATTGTCCAACCCCTGTATTTCCACATGCTGTACCGCCTTTGAGAAGCTTGAAGGCTGAATATGTACTGGTGAAGTCAGCTGAACCACAATCAGTCTTCAGCAACAGCAGAGAGCAACTGGTACTGCAGCAATGGGTCCTTCTCCTCAGCCTGTATTAACTGTGCTAAGCTTTTGAGCTTTTGGGATACGCAGAATGACCTTTTAACACACCATAAGCTCATTTGTGTGCAATCATGGCCAAAGTCACTTCACCCCTCACCAGTTCTCAATCTTATTAGATCTCTGTAAGACAATATGTGAACTATAAGGCTCACAAGAGCAGCCACAAACAAACAAATTCAAAGGATGACAACAGTGATAGTTATTGGCCAGTGGGAAGTCATGGTTCCCTACTTCTTCTTCCACATGCTGCATCACCCATGTTCTGAATAAAATGTCTTTTTATTGACAGCCATATTTTCTTGTACTCCAATTGCACTAAAACACAACGTTCTTTTCACCAATCCAGGACAGGCAAAAGAGCATGTTTTTGACTGGTTCTATAAGAGACGATTGGTTTTCCACCAGCCAGCTCAAAGCCATGTTGTCACAAGACCAAACGTCTCATCCTGTAATTGTTTGACCCTCCCTATGTTATATTTGCTGGGAGACCGATAAATTTTCACAAATCACATTGTTCATTACAGTATAACTGCACACAGATGTCTTAATCTCTTCATCTTAACAGATTAATTTTATTTTAGACTGACCTCAGATCAGGAACCTACCAGCAGTGCTGCAAGCAGGAGGTACATTTCAAAAATGGTATTTACAGATTCAGCAGAAGGAACTGCTGTGTGTACATTGACCTGCGTAAGCAGTGAGCTAATCCAACCTTTTATCAGCAATGAAGCTCAGTGTTTTCACTTTTTTAATTTTTATTAGGCCAAAAGTAGCTCAACAGTTTTAAACATGGAGCCCCCACAACATTTTGGTTGGTTGCTGGTCTCCTTTAGTTTTTTGGTGCTAGAGTTGGTGCTTCCAGTGGTGGAAACAGAAGGAAGTGGTGCTAAGCTGGCAATGGCATCAGTTTAGCACTGGAACTAGTTTGGTAGGAAAACTCGCATAGTGTTTGTAAAGCCACAAAATGTTGTCAAAAGTCTGTAAAAGTGCTAAGCCAAACCTGTGTTGTGACTATGAATCTGAATATATTATTTAATATTAATACCTTAATATTTTATCAAATAATAATTTGGTCTGTTAAGGGTTGTCCTGTGAATACCAGCCCAGTAAGGCGGTGGTATTGGGAAAAAAATCGAAAAGGGATGAGCCAAGCTCTGACATTATTGAACAGCAAAACTCTGCACACACATGGAATGAATTCACACAATTTCTTAAAATACAAGAATTTATTAACAAAAATAAGTCAACTCAAGTCAAACATATTTTAATCAACAAACTCTTTATGATGCTAAAACAATCCAACTAAACTACCAAACAGAATTAAAGAATAGGGAAGACTAATGGGCTATGTACAATATAAACAAGTGGATTAAAGATGGTTGAAACCATAACCAAAAGAGCCACTGTCGGGCCGACCAAACTGCACGTTACCACTGTGATGCGGTCTCTGTTGTTCTCCTTGAGACTGGGAAACCGTTCCACTCGGCGTCATAGAGGCAAGGTCTCTGCAGGGAATTCTCTGCAAACAGTTTGCTTTCTGTAGATCTCAGAGAGAAAGTCAAGCAACGCCTGTACCTTAATCACCCTCGTTCATGAATGAATCTACCGGATACACAGACAGTAATTCATTTGTACTTAACTCAGTGCGTATGATCGATGATCGTATGACACCCTTGGATTCAGTTGAAGAGTTATGTCTTTTTGCCAGCAAAGAGACATTAGCGCGCATGTCTCTCTGTCCAGGCCCCAGGGTGACCCGCATAGAAGAGATCGTTTCCTTGGGAAGGTGGCGGTTTTATACGGGCAGTGGCATCATGGGAAGTCCGCTGTTACCCCTCCTTCCTCAGTTGCTGGAAGTCTGTTAAATGCAATTTATTTTGAAAGTTCCAGAAAAGTCTGTACCGGATTTTAATGTTGAAATCCATGGCTGTGGGTCCCAACACCTGCTTTCTTATAAAGCAACAGATCGGCCTATAAATACGGTAGCTTACTGTAGAATGTCCCAACACAGACAGCCAAGTAATATCATCACTGACTTCTGCTTTAACTTCAGTCTTCATTATGTCGCACACGTATAAGTCTGTGTTTTAAGTACTATTGCTTTTGTGTAAAAATGAGATGTTTTTTGTTCTTGGTCTCTCTTGCTTAAAGGTTTTAATTGATTTGTTATATGTGTTTAGTTTCTTTAGCTTCTTTTATGCCAGATGCAACTATGACTCATGCTTCAAATGATTTTTAGTTCAAATATATCATAATACATTATATCATTTTGTGTCATATTACTTGTATCCTCTCCAGAAGGAGTGTAAAATGTACTATTTCTACCTCGGAGGGTTCGTCATTATATGTAGGGTCGAAGAATGTGTGAAGCATCATCCCCAAACAGAAGCAGAAAGAGGTCAATTCTGGTCCCCAATGAAACATGGTGTTGAAACATTCTGAGCACATGAAGTAAAAGGTAGACGTTGTGGAAGAAAAATGGTAAGAGCTGTAGGGATTTCATTTAGTTCTAGTAAATCAATCACAGTCTGTCTGCATTTACAGAATAAGGCCACATGTGTTTACAAGAACAGATGCAAAGCTGTAAAATAAAAAGAATATGTTTTAGATCTGACCAAGGAGCTTGATGGAAGAGGAATGCGGGGATATGGCAATTTCTGTTCCTGTGTGCATGTTAGTTTTACCTGTGTACAAGAACAGTTCAAGGTTTTTTTCCACATTTTCTTATATCTACAGCCCAAGAAAGCCCTTATTCTGTCAAACCAAAATCTTCCTTAAAAGAGGAACCTTTTTTGTTTCAGAAATATTATTTGAGACTCTAATCTAAAACAGTAATTGTTTTTGATTGTATTATCGGACAAGACATCCTGGTTGTTTTAGACAGGCAGAATCAATGACATACTAAAGGCAACCAGACCTCACCATCACCTTGTTAGATGTCAATAATGAATAGTGTTTTTCTCTGTTCTTTAGTGATCAGCGGGCCTTCCTGTTGGAGAACGTTCCCTGTAATATCCTCAGCTGTACTAGTGTTGGACGAATGTTTCACATCCACTGGGACCAAACAGACCTGGCAGGAATCCAGAAGGCTGTCGTGGCTACTTTCTTTGACATCTATGAGGACGTGAGTAGAACATTTTGATTATTATTTTCTTCTTTTTCTTAGAGCTACTCTTCACCTTGGTTCTGATGCATCATCTTTTTTATCAGTCCCAGCGATTTATTTTTAACATCCACCATCTTTATCCAGTTTGGTTAAAATTTCAAATAAACTCACCTGACTTTGTGAACATTTCAAAAGTGCTTAGGAACAAGATTGTTAAAAATTGTTGTACCTGCAAAGAAGAGAAGAGAAAGTTAGTAAACAAATGAGCATAAATGGGCAGCTTTTATAGAGGCCGTATCCACATCAGACTGTGCGGTTGCCTGCTTCTGATTGGCTCTGGTCGGAGGATCAAAGTCATTGCTGGCTCTGATGTCACTCTGTGACATGTTGTTAAGTTCTTTAATACATATCACTGAATCAGATATCACGTGACTGTCACATGACACGGGTGCAACGTTGCTATGCAACGACTCAGGACTGCTGCAGAAGCAGCATCAGAAGTACACAAAACTGTTTCTTTATGAAGTTAGTTTTTTTACGGTGTGTGTCTGGCACTATTATTTGTCAGACCAAATATCACTTATACCTTAACATGCCAAAAAAACTAATATATTAGACCACATATCAGTTCCAGTGTTTACATCTCTCTGTTGATACAAATATTAATAAAAGGCAGTGACCTCCCACCCTAAAGTCCAAACATTTAACATCACACCCCACACTTCACTTATTCTGCACACTGATTCTTCCTTCTTTCTGCACTTTTAGAAGTGGTGGATAGGCTGTGGTAAGTTCCTGTCGAAGGGTAATGGGAGATTTCTTTTAAAATTCGTCCATGTTTCGTACAAATGGCAATCCCCCAAAAAAGGTACGTCTGTAGGTTGTCTGGACCAACCACAATGTTTTACGTCATCGTGCCAATGTTTAGCCAGTCAGATAGTGTGACGTTATCAGCAGGCGTAGGGCCCCGAGCAGATCCGACCACCCGAGCAGATCTTGTACCTACACCATCTCTCACATTAACAGTTATCAAATTTGGTTTATATTTTCAAAACTCTAGACATTTATTTGCAACTTAGTGTCAGTTACAAATAAATGTTGTTGCTCAGACGGGGCCTAAGCCAAGCCGACAGAGCTGGTTCTCTAGAGAGAACCGATATTGCTTTGATTATTTTTTACCCTAAAGTCCAAACATGTAACATCAAACCCCAGACTTCATTGCTTCTGCACATCGATTCTTCCTTTTCTCAGGACTTTTAGAAGTGGTGGATAGGCTGTTGTAAGTTCCTGTTGAAGGGTAATGGGAGATTTCTTTTAAAAGTCGTCCATGTTTCGTACAAATGGCAATCCCCCCAAAAGGTACGTCAGTAGGTTGTCCGGACTATAATAGAATTTTTCTTATCAAAGTGGGAAAGAAATTAACTCACAATAAGAGAAAATCCGGACTTTGTCTTTATAAGTTTTATTCAAAGGCATTTCTGCGTTTGAAGTCCCTGTGACTGACGATTCAGTGAAACAGAGCCCAGAGCACAATTTACAGACAGTATTTAAACAGTATGTGGGTGTTACCTCAACTTAAAAGAGTTTGGAGACACGGTCCTCTAGACCCCACCTGGGGTCAGAGGTAACAATATTATTTATGAGGACAGCCATCTGCTCTTCCTCAGACACAACCCTCCAGGATGTTTTTTTAACCATTAAACTTCTGGTAATGGATTAAGAGTCCATCTGCTCTAAATAACAGAACACTAATAAAAACACAGAGGTCAGAGGACAGAGGTTAATGAAAGTTCACAGCACTTTGGAATACTTTTTAGCACTAAATAAAAGAATTTCTATAACAACTCATTTCTTCTGATTACAAGATAATCACAACTAAAAGGAAAATTCTTCAAAACCATCACCCAAGATTATAATCAAAGTAAAACCAGAAAAATAATATACAACACTTTAAAATAAACATCAAAATCAAAAAGGAAAATAAAAATTACTCCAATCTTTATTACCCAGGATGTCCAACCACCAGTAATGAACCAGGACCAAATTCCAAGAGGAACCCATATTTTCATTCTGTCGAGCCGTCAGCAACTCCCAATTTATCATGGATACTTATCATGTTATTAGACACATCAGGAATAAAAAATACAACACTGTTCTCCAAATAAATGACAAACACCACCCCTCTCAGCTAAGAGGTAATCCAAAGTCATCCTATTGCCAATAGCTCTCTTTTTTGCCGTTTGAACATTGTCGTCCTTTCTAATAATGGACTGATCGAATCATAAGTAGTAGCTGAATAACATTCTGCAGACCAATTAGCAGGCAGATACAGATATGATCTATTTCCACACATCCAAACCATGTTCTTAGGACACGAATACCCATCTCTACCAGGAAAAGTAACAAGAACCCTGGTTAATTTACCTGCCTGACCATACAATTCACTTCCCTTCCGTAAGGCTGTAAGATTAAGAGTTAACACAAAGATCCTGAAATGGTATAAGGATCAGTTCTGATAGGACATGACTCAAATTTGTGTCTGTTGGTTAACGCACATGAAACAGATATAATAGTTTTTGCAACCCTCTGTCTTTCCAAGGAAACAAGGTGTGTTTTCCTCCTCAATACAAATATCTAGATCTTATTAATTCCTATTACCCCAAAATCTATGAAGAATTCCTGTAGCAGCACATATTAAATTAGTCTCACTAGAAAATCTACTAACATTTCTGATTTTGCCTTATAATGTAATTCCTCACCCAAGGAAAAATAACCTCCACCAGCTGGTTATGTTGCCAATCTGGAAAGAAAGTAGTAGCAGTTTCATCAAGTGATGAATCCCTCTTCGAATCAGCTGTTGAGTATTATTGGCGTAATTACTCAGATTTTCACAAATTGTCGTTGCTGTAGCTTTTCCCAAATAAACACAGGAGTAATAAAAACTTGCAATACCAATCATCAGCATCAGAACAGATCATCTTCCATATAGCTGGATCGTGACCTTGAAGTGGAATGTCCTTTCTTCTGGTACTGAAAGCAAACTGTATTTTTTTTCAAAGGAAACAAATCTTAAACAAAATTTTAAAATCCTGCTGCCTCTCCGGAGTGGCTTCTGCGCTTCAAGCTGCCCTGTTACCAAAATAGTACAGGTGGGCGGTCGTAGGAAACTCCTCTAGGTAGGAGGTTCAGAACCAGGATGCTGCTCAGGTGGTGTTCCCATGAACACCTTCCAGTGTAGCATAGACCCAGGTGTCACGTTCTGCTACCTTGACAACGGTGTAGGATCTGATATGGCCATCCCAGCATCTGGACTTCAAGTGTGTTCTCCTGGAATCAAGGAGTGGAGTTTGGAAGTGGCTGTTTTCAGCAATGCAGCTTTCGCAATCTGTGAAACTTGAAAAAGCACAGTGGACAGGTTTTGACAGTAAAACAACATCCTCTCTTCACACAAAGATGTGGAAGGTAGAAATCTTAGCAATATCCCCATGCCCAAATTAGGAGACCTGTCAAACAGCACTTCAAAAGTCTCGATCGTAAATGAAAACAATAAGCAGAACCTTCACAACCCTTGGCTAATTTTTTAATTTCAAAGTCCCATTCTCAAGCCTAGGTGCTTAATTACATGAACTTCATCAAAACATCCAGCAAAATCAAAAAGAATTAATCTTCTCACTCCACCTAGTATAATAGCAGTGACCATCAGCTAAATATTCTGAATATTAAAAAATGTGACATATGATGTTTGAGGAAGGCCTGATTACAGGTCATAATTTCCATAGTTTCAGAATACCCAAAGAAAATTTCAAAAATGGTCTAATCTGTGGAGATGTAAAATTTCACAAAAGAATCAACACCATACTTTCAGACAGGTTTTCAGAATGTGATCTTAAGGGCGCTATGCACCATTTATATAAACAAAGTACGACGTCTCTTTCGCATTGTCACTAAGTCCTCACTGGAGGTATGAGCTACCCTTTTTCCCATAAGTGCTAAAACTGTTTGTAATTAATTCTGACATTCCCCTCTTCTGGCGCAGGGTCCAACCCATGCGACAATCCAGCAAAAAGTATAAAAAACTTCTAGTAACCAGGATCACATTACATAAAACCACAGAAATGAATTCTGACAAAAGGAAATTACCAAACGCAACATAAATAAATAAAATCCAGATGTTTCTAACCGTAATTCAGTTCCATTAAGAACAAAACGCAAACTTCAGTTGTTGTGCAATTCATCAATGTCTCACTTAGAATTAAGTCACATATCATCCTGATTTGTCTTGTATGAAGATGTGTATTAGATTAATGGACATCCAATGTAATTCTGATGCATAAACTCTACAAATTTAATCTAATAAATAATTCTCACTAAATATGAAGTCATGACTCAGATTCTTTATCAAAAATATTCCTTATTTTTGGTATATCTTAAACTGTCAGCTAGCTTAATGGCACCAGGGAAAACTTTCAACCTAATAAATAACCAATGATTCTTCATGCAAAACTAATTCTTCAAATTAGTTTAAACTATTTCATTAACCTTCTAATAGTAAAACACATAATTCTAAATGTCATTCTTCATCCTTAAATATTATACAAAAAAACATGTTAAGGCAACAATCACTACAAGCCTTTTGAGTCTATTGTCTCTTAAACAGTGTTAAAACTCAGGAAGGGAGATGCTGAGCGTCACCATGAAAGCAAAGGCATGAACAAACCTGGTACAGGCAGCGTCTGGCAGAACTAACCTCTGATTGGCAGCCTATAGGCGGGACCCACAGTTTCTTCATTCCAACCCATGTTAGTGTACCTTAAACTGCAAAACTTTTAACACACCTACCTCAAAAACAAGCTGCTTATTAATTCTCCTGAAAACTCAAGGTTTTAATCAATCTGGGATTTAGAAACATTATTCTAAACATGTATTATTATGTCATGCAACACATAAACAAACAATCATTCCAACAAAACAAAGACAAAACATCAAAGACAGACAAATGGCCAAATTTGAAGCTTCAAAAATTCAAAGAAATCTTTAACCATCTCTTTTCAAAATATGTTTTCTCAGCCATATCTCTTAATGCTGTAATTGATCAATTTTATTCTGACAGGATCCTTTTTAAAATGAGTGCACATAGTCCAAAGAGATCTCAAACTATCTAGAAGCACAGCAACAGTTTTCTCTAACATGAATCCAAATTCACTGATGCTGAAACCCTTTGCCAATTCTTTATACTGTAACTCTGTAATAATAATAATAACTACAATCCTGAGAGGTATTGTTATAATTCTCTTTTTGTTTTGCTCAATTTGATCCCAGCTGTATTCAAGAATTTCTCTGCTCAGGTTAAATGCAAAGGAGTATTTTAAGTGGGCATTGACATCTTCATGGCATACCCAAACAAAACAAAACTGCAGTGTTAAACTTAACCAGAAATTAAGATAAGAAGGTTGACTCCAAACTGGACTTTGTTCCCACATAACGTTTCAAAAGGAGAACCAACATCATTTTCTTTAATCTGGGCTATTTAAATTTTGAGAGTTTGGGAGAAAATTATTACTAGAACTCTTTAATTTATCTAAATGCTGATAAATGTGTCAATATTTTATTCCTTAGTGAAATTACCTTGTGTACCGTTGTACTCCTAAGTATTCTTTTAATCTTTAAAACCCCTAAGAAATCAAACAAGGAGACTGTAGTTTGAGCCGACAATCCTCTTAAGTGTTGTGAGAGCCTTTATTTCTTTTCTTTTCCTACACTGTAAAAAAAGTCTGTTAAATAAATAAGTAAAAAATCTGTGAAATCATGACATAAAAATTCCGTAAAGTAAAATACAATGATATTTTGTTCATTTACCATTATGATGTATAATGTAGAACCGAAAATTATTGTAAATTATAACATAGAAAATTGCAAATAATATTGTATTTTGTTGTGGAAAACACACATTTTGTATTTTTTACAGACAAAGTTGTATCCTTCACAACAACATAATTTTTTTTTTTTTTTACATTTCAGCAGTGTAAAATTAACATTTAAATTCTGTGATTATTAAATCCAAACAAATTGGTAGCTAGCTATTTAACAAACATTTTGAATGATCAATTTTTAAGAATTGGAGCAATCAAAAGTGCAAATGAATGTGGCTAGGGAGAGGGAAGTCTGGGCTTCTCTGCTTAAACCGTTGCCCCCATGACCCAACTCCAGATAAGTAGAAGAAGATGGATGGATGGACAATTAAATAAGTAAATAAATTAATAGATTTGGAAATTAATGTGGAAATAAGTAATTATGATACATCATTGTTTACTTCCAATTTTTTTTTACTATCTATTTATATTCACTTGTATTTTCCCACTTTTTTTTTTTACTATCTTTTATTTATTTCAACTTGTATTTTCCCACTTTTGCTCATGGAGGAAAACCAGAATCAACAATAGCTGTAATTTTCATTTTATTTATTTTATTTATTTATTAATTTTGCTAAAACATTTGGCAAATCTCGCCGGGTGCCGGACTCGAACCCGGGATGGCCGCTTCGAGGACTGTAGCTTCTGTATATGAATAAGGAGCTTAACCCCTACACCATCAGCGCCGCGCCCAGTGCGGTCTGTTCTGCTCTCTAATTGGTCCGCTTACCTGGCGCGTAAAAGCTGTTTTGAAGAAGTTCGTACAACGGTTCAGAAGCTGAATTGCGCTCAAACCTAGACAAAGAAGACAACGCTGTGTGGACCTCGTCAGCTTTCAGCAAATGTAAGCTAAGCTTTATTTTCTTCAAACGTAAAAGGCACGGTAGTTGGTGTTTCTGGGGAGATTAAATTTTGTTTTTAAGGCGTCATTACAGTAGAATCATTTTTGCTACGGCTGCAACACGTGTAACTTGTATAGGTAGGTTAACATTGTTAGCATGAATACATGTACGTTTTGCTGTAAAACACTGGAATCATTGAGGGGCTATGTGTTGCATTGCAGAGTGCACAGAAACGAGCCCAGTTGTGTATTCAAATGCCTCGGCACAGAATGTAAGCGGACATTTTGTACATATGCAGCGTTTAAAACTCATTTTTACCGAGTTCACAACGTGACTTCACAACCCGAATCAGCCAAAGCCATTGTTGCAAAATTGAAATGCACCATTTCATTGTGTGGGCACCAAAGTCAAACCGTGAAAGAAGTCGTTGCTCATTTAAAGGAACATATAATGGAGGGGCGGCCTGTAAAAAAGTTTTCCCCGTCAAATCATCATTCACAGCTCACATGTCCCGTAGACATAGAGATTTTTCTGTGGATAACATTGATGTTTTGTACAAGGAAACTACAAGTCAGATCATTAGTCTGTCAGAAAACGATGGGCCTTCTGAGAGCTTAAATGATGCTCTTTTGAACGGTCACAGTGTTTGTCCCTTGTCCTTCATTTGAGTTTGTGGAATATGTCCTATGTGGGCAAAAATGAACCACTGAGCAAAAACACATTATTGAGTTAATTTTCTCTAGTGCGGCAGATATCTTCAGCAAACCTTTTCCTAATTCATGTAATCTTCAGAGATGGCAGAGGCACAGCATGCAGCCTTTCAGAATGCACCGGTGCCCTCATATGCCTGCTCAGTCCCAGAACACAGACAGTAAGGGCCTCGGGGTAATTTCACACTCTCTTATGATTTTGTTCAGAAATAATATCACTTCAGAGAGAAGTTTTGGGTTGACTTATAGAAAAAAAAATGTGGTGCTGCTGAAATTTTACTCTTTGCAAGTTTAGCTATGATTTTGCAGAAAGCCAGGTACATGTTGAATAAATGGAAATGTTTTTGCATAAGCAGATTATAGTGATTATAGTTATCTATAAAGCTTTGTTTTCAGTGTTAGCACCTGGAATGAGATAAGCAGCTATTGTATGCAGTCTAATGGAACTAAAAAAAACTAATTCTTGCAATTAGACCAAGCTACTGTGCTTCATGTTTCAAGATGTCTGAAAAGCACAATATATATTTTTGGAAAGTCTAGCTGTATGGTATCATGGGTCACACACACGCACACACACACAAACACACACACACACACAATAACAACAGACTAAGAGAAGCATAAGAAGAAATAATTGTTTCCACAGAAGTTAAAATTTGATGGACACATTTAACTTATACAAGTAAATTGCACTGCCTGTGCCCCAGTGTCCCATACCACCAGGCTAACATATGAAATTTCTCATCCAGATTGATTCGCACAAACATGACCAATGGCTCTAATGTGATAATGCATCATGGGTCAGTGTGTGGTGGGAGCAATGGTTGTGGTCACAGTTATGTGACTGTGCTGGTGTTTGGCGAGAAAACAACACAGAATTACCTCCCAACATACAATGCCGAGGTGACCTAATGATCTGCCATTTAAAGCAATCTCAATTAGGCTGAGGTTGGATAGGTGCCTGGGAGCTGACTGAATGGCTCTTCACTTCCATTTCATGGGGTGATATCCCAGTTTTTCCCTCTGTAAAGCAAGGGTATTTTAAGAACTTCAAATTTGTTTTCTCCAGCTCTGAATCATTGAATATTATTCTTGAACATATGAGACGGGACGAGTTGAGATAACTGCTCCACAGTTTTCGTGAAGAATTACTCACGATGAGAGGGCTGTTAAAATGAACGGCAGCGGGTAAAATAAGGATTAAACATGTCAGAGTTTTCTCAGTTTAAATATTTCTATAGGGACCATTGACATATAATTTTCATTAGGTGTGACAACCAAAGTAATCCATACATATAAAGAAATCCAATTAAATTAGTCCAATAATGAAGTTATGGGGAAAATACTGAAATCAAACAAAATAAGTATTGAACACAATTTTTCTAATGATTTGTGGAAAAGCTTTCCTTAATAATGGCAACTCCAAGACATGCCCTGTACAGAGAATCTAATCATTGCTCAGGTGTGAATTGTGACTCATTCTTTTATGTAAACGTGGTGCGTTTAATGACATCCAAAGAGTTCAGCTTTTGTCTCACCTGAACAGACTATATTCTCCCAGTATTTCACAAGCTTTTCCAAATAATCCGCAGCAAACCTTAAATATGCTTTTTCTCCTTGTGGAGTGACTTTGGATAGAGCTCATGTGAGTTTATTGCGTTGGGAAAAACTTTAACCACAATTTCCAGGGCTTTCTGAAGCTCTGTGTAAGTGCTTCATGGTTCATGGAGAACTCTTGATTATTCCCCTAGTTTAAAATGTTATGAGAGGGTAGCAACAAGTGATAGTGGTTGTGTGCGGTAGTCCCTGCAGTAGTCCTCCTGGGGCTCCCGGGCCCTGGAGGTCCTTAGCATGTGTGTGGCTCCGATCTCCTTAGTGTCTGTCTCGGGTCCTGGGGGGCAGGTCTGTGGCTCCTCACACCCACTATGAAATATTGTTATGGAGAAACCTTGTATACACAAGCGCACTCAGTCATACAGCCACAGGTGTTTGGATTCAGGTCTTTACAGATACACAGGTATGCTCTATATTGAGCTGCGGTTGCCACTAAATGCATATTGCATTAATTGGAGCTGTGCACTTTTCAGTTACGTTATTATATTTGCTTTTGTTGTCCCTGTGGTTTTCTCTCTCTTTCTGCAGGTGTAAAAGCTGGCTTCTAGGATCTCTTCATCCTTCTTTCTCTCCTAGGTTTCTCTTTAGTACAGTTGCTAAACTTACACAGAGTCATAGCTCTGTTGAGCCATCCATTCCCTTAGCTCTCAGCAGTCATGATTTTATGGGATTCTTCCAAAATAAAATTGATTCTATTAAGAAGAAAATCTTTGACACACTCCCAGAGATGATTACTTCATAATCAACAAGTGAGACAACATTGGAAATAACTGTAGACCCTGACCTGTGTTTGGACTGTTTTGATCCTGTGGAGCTTCCTGAGTTATCAGAAATATTAGCTTCATCTAAACCTTCAACTTGGAATGTTAGACCCAAATCCCAACCAAATTATTTAAGGAAGTGTTTCCCTCTGATTACCAGCCCCATTTTAGATATGATTAATTTATCCTTAGTACTATGGATGTACCACAAGCTTTTAAGGTAGCTGTAATTAAACCTTTGCTTAAGAACCTTTGCTTGATCGAGATGACTTAATAAATTACAGACCGATATCCAATCTTCCATTCTTATCTAAAATTTCTTGAGAGAATAGTTGCTAATCAAATGTGTGAGCATTTAACACAGCAATGACCTGTTTTGAAGAGTTTCAGTCGGGTTTTCAGAGCTCATCATAGCACTGAAACAGCTCTGGCTGAAAGTCACTAATGATATTCTTGTTGCCTCGGATGGTGGACTTGTGTCTGTGCTGGTTCTGTTGGATCTCAGTGCTGCATTTGATACAGTCGATCATAATATTCTCTTAGAAAGGCTGGAATATGCTGTAGGGATCAGGGGAACAGCACTAGGCTGGTTTAAATCTTATTTGTCTGACAGATTCCAGTTTGTTCATGTAAATGATAAATCATCTTTAAACTCCAGGGTTAATTTGTGGAGTACCACAGGGTTCAGTACTTGGGCCAATTCTCTTTACTATATATATGCTTCCTATAGGTAAAATTATCAGGCAGCATAGAATAAATTTTCACTGTTACACTGATGACACTCAGCTTTACTTAACCATAAATCCTGATGAGCCCAACCAGTTAGATAGACTACAAGCATGTCTTGAAGACAAGACATGACTTTAAATTTCTGCTTCTAAATTCAGACAAGAAAAGAAGTTGTCCCTCTTTGGGGCCGGAGTCTTTAAAAAAGAAACTGCTTTAGTCAGTCAATTAACCTGGATGGGCATTAAATTGACCTCCGATAATAAAGTAAAAAACCTTGGTGTTATTTTTGACCAGGACATGTCATTTAAATCCCATATTAAACAGGTTTCCAGGATTTCCTTCTTTCATCTCCGGAACATTGGCCAAATTAGAAATATCCTGTCCAGGAGTGACGCTGAAAAACTAGTCCATGCATTTGTTACTTCAAGGCTGGACTATTGTAATTCTTTACTATCAGGATGTCCACAAAATGCAGTTTAAAAGCCTTCAGCTGATTCAAAATGCTGCAGCAAGGGTTCTGATGAAAATTAAAAGAGAGATCATATTTCTCCTACTTTAGCTTCCCTTCATTGGCTCCTTGTTAAATCCAGAATAGAATTTAAAATTCTCCTCCTCACATATAAAGCCCTTAATGATTTAGCCCCCATCAAATCAGAGATCTGATTGTTCCATACGTTCCTAACAGAGCACTCGTTCTCAGACGCAGGTTTACTGGGGGTTTCCCTAGAGTCTCTAGAAGTAGAATGGGAGGCAGATCCTTTATTATCAGGCTCCCCTCCTGTGGAATCAGCTCCCATTTTTGCCCCGTGAGGCGGACACCCTGTCTACTTTTAAGGCTAGGCTAAAAACTTTCCTTTTTGTAAAGTTTATAGTTAGAGTAGCTTAGTTTATCCTGAGCTATCTTCCCTTATTTTACCTCCGTCTTTTCTCCCCTTGTTGGATGGAGTAAGGGGGAGTCAGGTTTAGCCAAAACCGGGCTTAGTTATGGTTGAGGCGCAAACACACCCTCCTTTCTGCTACCTGTATGACCCCCTCTTTTTCCAATGTTATGGCCCAATCTGACAGGAGAGGGTATCCCAAATCGTTGTGGTTTTTTTAGTATAACAATGGTCATCAGTGGGCTCTAGATGGAAAAAAACTGTCTACTTTTAAGGCTAGGCTAAAAACTTTCCCCTTTTTGATAAAACTTATAGTTAGAGTGGCTTAGGTTATCCTGAGCTATCTCTGTAGTTTGCTGCTATAGGCTTAGGCTGCTGGAGGACATAATGACCACTTTCACCCTCTTCGCTACTTTCTCACACTACTCTTCAATTTTGCATTTTTTTGCTGTTTTTTCAGCTTTTTTTAAAAAAACTTTTTTTCTCTCTCTTTTCTCTTCCCCAGAAGCTACACCTGACCTGACTCTGTGTCTACCGTGACAACTTTCTGGAGAGGGGCATCGTCCGAGCTTTTTGCTGGCAACAACTTAATGCTCACCTCTACCGATGATCCACTTGGGCCCGTCTTTCAGTGTTTAACCCTTTCTCTCCTAGACATAGCTACTGGCTGAGCTTTACTGTGACTAACTCTATGTGCTCTCTTTCAGACTCTAACATTGAAAACAGGCTCAGAGTTTATCTGTTCCTTCTTTCTAGGGGGGGGTTTAAACGACTAAAGGAGCTACATCCATTAACATTTACCCTTTTTCCTTCCCATAGAAAGTACCCCGAATCAGTGCTTCTTTGTTCTCTTTTTTCCTGCTCTGTTCCCCCCTAAAACCCAGGGGTCGTGGGGATGGCCCCTCAAACTGAGCCTGGTTCTGCTGGAGGGTTTCTTCCTGTTAAAAGGATTTTTCCTCTCCCCCTGTCGCTACATGCATGCTCATTGGGGATTGCTGCAAAGTCAACACCAGTGACTGTCCACTGTCCCAAGTTCATCCGGGGGAGTGAATGCTGCAAGTCACTGACTGGATGCAATCTGCTGGGTTTTTCCTTAGATAGGACAAACTTTTTATCAAAATTTGAATAAATAACAGAATCTGACTGCACTGTTCAATGATTCGGATTAATTAATTAATTGTAATGCATGTACCTGACTTTTGTAAAGTGCCTTGAGACGACATGTGTTGTGAATTGGCGCTATATAAATAAACTGAATTGAATTGAATTGAATCCTCTATTCGTATCTCTTTCTCTACCTTTTAACTTTGTGCACCTCCCTCTCTTTCTTTTTCCAATTTTTCCTTATCATTTCCACCTCTGTTGCATTTGAAATAATTCCATAGCAATTTCTAATAAAGATTTTTATTTTTATATCAAGCAGTAAAGTATTAGAGCGAAATCCGTAAAAGTAAATCTATTGGGTTTCTCATTGGCACTCAGACAATAATTCTGAGTGCACGCTCTGCCGGACTGGACATGAACAAAAGTAAAAATCTTATGAGAGTCACCTGGCCATGGAGAAATTATGTGCTTTCCATTCCGAATTATGACAAGCAAGGTGCTTGCTAGAACATTTGGAAGTTTACAAATGTAGATTTAACCTTATCTATAAATATATTTTGTAATAGTAAGACATTTTGAAGGTCTCTTTGTATTTACCAGTTGCAATACTTTGATACTGACAAACCTTGTTATAGACCATCAGTTTATATTAGACCAGCTGACGTTGATTTGCACAAAGCAACCAGAATACTTTCTGAATACTGACATATTTCAGCAGTTTTTTGGCGTTCTTTGCATTTTTTCACATCCTTTTTTCATGTTATCCATTCTTATTCTCTGTATAGTTCTTCCAAGGAGGTATCTCACCTAAAATTGGATGCTCTGACCAAATTTTCAGTTTACTGAAAAGCTTAAGGAAGAACAAACCTGTAGTGGGCAGAAAACAGACTTGGTATTTCTAATCTTTAACTCTGTTTTCAACTTTGTTGACTAGACCGCCTTGTGGAGAGCTTTTAAAACTAAACATGAAGCACAAAAGAACTGATCCTGCCCTCTAAGGACCAAGACGAGCCTCTTCTATAATTTAATATCACATTTCCTTCTCTAGGGATCTGACACCTGAGCAAATGTGAGGTTTTTCAAAAGTATTGTCTCTGACATCTGCTGGAGTTCTTTCTAAATATCCAAATTACAAATGAAATCTGAGAATCAGAGATTGATGCCAGCAGCAAAACACTGTTAAAGAACATGTCTAGAAACAGAGACTGCAGCATTTTGGCCACATCTGCAGAGTGAACACTGAGTGGCAGTTGCAGAAACCCCTGTCGCAGCACAACATGCGCGCAGAGGGGAGGATGCAACATGATGCATCTAAGAAGACATGGACAAAGCAAACAGGCATTCATCTAAAGTTTAAGTATTCTGACGTTAATCAAGTAAAGGCTAGAATCATTGACCATAATGTGTGGAAAAAAAATCTAGACGACATCTGAAATCCAGCAAACGTGTCACCATCTAGGGACCAAAGAAGAAGGAAAAAAATGTTTAGATCTTGAGGGAAACAGTGCATGCCTTTCCTTTTGAAAACATGGAAAGCCTGAGGAAGAGGGAACAGCAGCAATGACCAGTCACAGTTCCTACTAGCCTTTCAATGACAGCTAATGAAATAACTTCAGCATAGTATTGAACCAATATTTTATCACCTTGTGTAACCAAATTTCTCATTTACAATGTTTTATGTCTTTGTTAAAATGAGCAATTAAAAAATCATAGTTTAAATCCGACAACTGAAAAGGAAAATGTGATTTGTTGGGTTTTTTGCAACAAACTGATCCAGTGATTAACCAGGGCTGCAATTGATTTCTGATGGGTGACAGCTGCTCTGGAAAATAGGAGTTACTCACAGCATTTGCAGCAAAATTCATAAAATCTACTTGATATTAAAAGACAAATAATGTTAAAAACAGAAATAGCATTTATGGATTGAGTCGACAATAGCAGCAGCAACCACAGCTCAGTGCCCTGCTTTGACCTACTTTAGCCTTGTGATGGGTGATGTCAAATCAAACAGCAATGTTATTCCATGGCAAATTTTACTATTCTGTTTTATTGATTCTTGATGTTTTTTTTTTTTTTGTCTCACTCCAAAAGCAAAACTAACTTCATGTTAGGATCATTTTGAACATGGTGCTCACACCATTCAATTGGTTGTTTTTTGCCCTGAGCCCGGCTCTAATTTCTGATGAAAGCGGTTCTTTCCTCTGACTCAGAGTTGGTGCTGACTGAAAACCTGTTTAACTGTGGCAGAACCAGAGCTTGCAGTGCCAAAAACACAAAGAGTTGGCAAAGTTAAGCAGTTAGGCCTCCGGGTCATCTTTAATAACTGCTTGAACTAGAAGCAGCAAATATGAGTTAGATTTGGATATGTTTGGGGCTCCTAACTCTATGAACATTAGAAATTAAGACCATCTCTAACAACAAAGAAGAAAGCAGCACATTTCTTTATAAAGGTTTTAAGCACTGGGATTGTTTCATAAAACTCAGAAACGCCTACAAAGATCCAGCCAGTGTCTTGATCCAAAACCAGTTCCCTCCGGGGAAACACTCCCCATCAAACCTGTTGCAAACGTTCTGGCTATAACAATTAGACATGCTCAGACAATGTCATGCTAAGCTTGGACAATCCTTAAAAACTTTAAAGCAGTAAGTTTTGTAAAACAGTTTTTCAGTAAGGTTTGAGACTGCTGACACCTGCATAATTTGGACATAATAGGGTTGGATTTGCAATACACCTAAATATGACTAAAAACTCTTTTTATGTATACTAATCAGTCCTAAACAGAGTATGTGGAAAACTTACAAGGATTGTAGAATGCCTTTTCCCTACTCCGACCCTGATTTACAAGAACTGTCCCCCCACCCCCCATCGCTGCTAGCTCCATATATTGCAGTGATCTTAACCCAATATGTGCTATATCTCAGTGTCACAATGCAAACAGCACTAATGGTGTATCGTGTAAACACATCAATAAGATGCACAGGTGGATCCATTTAAAGAATTTTCTGTCCCTATTTCACTTGTGTCTCAATGTAAATATGATTGTCTGTCTCAAATACAGCAGGTAGAAAGGAAACTGAAGGAAAGAACAGGTTATGAGTAACAAAAAGTAATGTACTGTACTTATATCACCATTTTTCCTGTGACAAATGAGAAAAAAAAAATAACTGAGAAGATAGACAATTGTAGGAGAACATCCTCTGCCACAGAGATCCAAAACTAGCTTACAGTAGATACCAGTTAAACACACAGTTAAACGCTTGTCACTGAAAAAGAAAGTCAAGTTATATGGAAGGAAAACTCCTTCAGTGACTGTAGAAGACCACCCAGATCCAATTTGATGACAGAACTAATCCTGAGATTGTCCTATTAATTAATCAAAGCGTTTTCTTTAACCCTATTCAGGAGCATCAACACACAATTGTGTCACTGACACAATGATCAGATACTTGCACAGTGATTGTAGACTCTGATAGTATAGACACTGGGAAGCCCCCTTAGGGTGTATTTTCCATTACAAAAGCTTTATCTAACTGGCTGCTGGGTAGATTTGATCAAATACAAGGAGGACACTTTAATACCAGTGGATGTAGAATAACAAATTAATCCTGGATAAACCTGGCATAGATACTATTCTTAAACCCTAAAATACCTGTTCATGTGTTTTGCCCTGTACTGCCAGTTAAAAAAAAAGTTAATTAGAGTAAATATTTTTCTTTTATTCTTCCAAAAGACACTATTGCTGTATTTATCTAATTTTTATCACCATAATCATGTAACAAAAGGAGCAGTTCCAGCTTATATGGAAACCACAAGCAAAATAACATGTAATCGTACATGAACATGTTGGTTTAATTAAGGGATGTAAATTCTGTTTTATTCTGAGCAAAAGCGAAAAAGCTCTTCACATGCTTTGTGAAAGCTTTCTCCAGTTAAATAGCTTTCAGAATGAATGTATTCCTTGATCTCCAGTTGCCCTTTTTCACTCATGGAATTTCTACATTTTGCTCAAACAGTCTCATAATGGTTTTCAGGACAGGGCCCATCAGGGAAAAGGGCAAAAACCATGTATTACCTTTAATGGTTTCGTTTAGGAATAACTAAAAAGGAGGGGTTATTTCTGCTTGGTGTCAAAGTGTTTTGCTCTTTACTAACTGCAAGGTTGCTCATTTTCTTCAGAAGGTTAAATCTTTAAACTATAGGATCCACTGTCATTAAACACACCTATGCTTTAATAATTACATTTTTATTTGAATATTTCACTTCTTTGAAATAATTAAAATAAAACCAATTGTTAGTACAGAGTATTTAATGACTGAATTGACATTTTTTTTCCTTTTTTCATAAATGTATGAAGACACAATTCAATATCATAAAAAAGTTGCAGTTAAATGCTGCCTCATGGTTGTACTATCATGCTCTGTTAAATTTAAGGACATGTGCATTTGTTGTTACATTTATTGGTATGTTTGAAGCTCATCAGACAAGAGAATTTTGCAGCCCCCTGTCCCAGATAAAAGCAATGTTGTGTTTGGAGCAGATGTGCATCAACTCACACGGCATTCAGATTGTGTTGCAACAAAGAAAGAAAGAAAGAAAAAAGTAGATAGAGGACATTGTCACACATTCACACATCTTTTAGTGACTTTATTAAATCTGTGTTCTTAAAGGAGTTGCTTATGTAAGAAAGATTCTTATATAACTTGTTTTTCTAATTCTGTTTTGTCGATTCAGAATTAACAATCAAAGCTTTATTTTTTATTTTATTTTACTGCTTACTTATTTGTGTGTTTCTGCTAAAACTGCTAAAACTTACCAAAACTGACCAACCACAAGACAAGCAAAGATGCAGGAAATGTCCTAAAAATGACTCATGAAGAATTGCTCAGCACATGAATCTAAAAATAAACAGACCACAGAAAGGTGCATTAAAGCAATATGGGGTCCCCAGGTGGTGAGGACCTGTGCACCTGTCATTTCAATTCTGCCCATCCTCTTGTGATAGTGTAATTCCCAGTCAGTTACACTTGTATTATGTAGTCAGTGCTGAGGTCTGTAACCTCCTGGGATGACAGGATGATCTGATGGACTGATGAAAGCATCTCAAATACTCAGTCTTTGTGCAGCTTGTATGTGCAAGTTGAACTTAAATCAGATGTGAAAATATAACTTTCATATCACAGAATAGTGCTGAAGTCCTTCCCTCTGTAATCGCAAAAACATCTTGCTGCCTGAATTTACTTATAATAATATTGTGTTGTTGATCTCAAGCTGATGCTAAATTGAGTAAAGATTGCTCATTTGAATGTTGAACAATAGAAATACATTTAGGTATTTAGTATGCACATGAAAGAAACTAGACTCTGTATGGAAGAAGCAGGTATGGAAAATGGATGAATGGATTAATAAATTACCCATAATCTGGTGTATATGTTTGTTTTTGAATCCAAAGCAAAAAGATGTGAACACTTTTAAAGAATTTGTTTATGAATGCAAGTCATATCGCAACATTTACTGAAATTATTTCATATCAGGTTTCCTAACATTGTGCCGCCCTGGATATGCCACCTTGGCTCAGCAGCAGTTTGAGGCGGGTTTACGACTAGTCTACAAGGGGTTAAACCATGCAAGTTGTTCACTTTATTTAATGAGGGTCTTTTCTTATCATACATATATATTATTAGGCATACTTCTGACCCACATGCAGGATGTTCTATGTTTTCCCTCAGAAGACTCTTGTATGTTTTGGCCCGACTCATGTAAGTTTTTGGGAAACTATTTATGTAAAGCCTTTGAAACCTTTTTGATTAAAGAAGAAGCCTTCTCTCAACATGCTGCTGCCCAGTGTTTGTCTGCACTTTGGTCCTCTACAGCCACAGACTGACAAAACCAATTGTTTGTCCTGATCAGCAGGAGCGGAGCTAGACTTTTATCATTGGGGGGGCCAGAGGGGGGCCAAGGCCATCTCAGGGGGTCCACAGACTATGAGAATGAATTTTTCTCTAACAATCTGTTGCAGTTTCTAACTGTTACCTATATTTAAGTACATACGAAGTACACAGAAGATGAGATTTGTGTACATAATTTGCAGTTTATTAACAATGTTACACAAAAAAATAAACAAAATATAAAACACTTGGGATCAACTTATGAACGACACCATTGTGATGAAGCTTTGGAATATTCCATATGTGGAGCTCAACCAATGTCCAAGCATTAAAAAATATTAAAAGAGGATTAGAAATAAATATCACACTTAAAACTATTGTCAGTGTTAATTTTAATGTTGATGTTTCTGCTTTTATTGGTAGAAATATTGTTGCTTGTATGTAAATAGAATGTATAATATATTATTTGTAAATATATCTGTTGTGATTATTAATCTGACAATATTATTTAATATTTAATATTAACATTTTAATATTTTATCTAATAATATTTCGGTCTGTTAAGGGTTGTCCTGTGAATACCAGCCCAGTAAGGCGATGGTATTAGGACAAAGTTGAAAGGTGTGAGATGAGCTCTGACATTATTGAACAGCATAAACTCTGCACACACATTGAATGAATTCACACAATTTCTTAAAATACAAGAATTTATTAACAAAAATAAGTCAACTCAAAGTCAAACATATTTCAATCAACAAACTCTTTACTATGCTAAAACAATCCAACTAAACTACCAAGCAGAATGGAAAAAAATAAGGAAGACTAATGGGCTTTGGGGTACAATATAAAAAACAAGTTGATTAAAGATGATTGAAATTCATGACCAGAAGAGTGATTGCAACATTACCATGTAATGTTTATTTATGTTTGAGAACCAAGGTTTTTATCTTGAAGAATCTGGAAGTGAAGTGAAGCTAAGTTAGTCTTGGAAACCCAACTTTTAGACAAATATTTGGCAAATTTTTAGACCAAACCATTCACAATGCAAGATCAGATAAAACTTATTTTATCAAAAAAATGCTTTCAAGAATTGTCTGCGGAATAAAACCACCTTCTGGATAAATAATTTCCCCAATGGTATCATAATTAGTTCCTTTATTTATCAAAAAAATATTTGAAGAAATATTATTAAGGGGAATTTTGGAAAAGACCCAAAATCTTTCTGGAGAAATGGGGGCTTAATGGTGTCCTACTTAGTTTATCAGATATATAAAAAATGTTTAGAGACTATTTTTCCAAAACTTAAAAATTTAAACCTTCCTGTTAAAATACTCTTTTAGTAGCAAGCATGTGGTTTTTCTAAAGCTGTTAGCAGTTAAGCTAAAAAAGGAGGCTGATAGCTTAGCTTAGCACCAGAATCAAACACATACCTTTAAAATACCAGGGTCAAAAAAAGGGGGTTAAAAATGCATAAGCGCGGACGGGTCATTATGAGCAACCTTCGTTTTTAAAATCACCCTTTAACTAAAGTTTGTCCTTAACTTTAAAAACACATAAACACAGAACAAAAGTGACCACATGTGGGACCTACTAGTACTAATGGTAGCAGTTTCACACAACAAAACCCAAAAATTCATAAAAATTAAAACGTTCAGATCGTTTTTTATCCTAAATGTTATTCTATTATTCACTCTGCCCCAAAAAACCCAACCTCTGACCATGCTGAGGGAAAAAATGTCCCGGGGCGGCGAAGTTTTTTAAGAGGTGTCCACAGTCAACAAGCGGGTTAGCTTTCGGGGTAACCTCGATCGGATCGGAGCATTGGAAAGGGGGGGCTTTTATACAGCCAATGGCATCATGGGAAATCCCCTGTCTACCCCTTTTCCTAAGGGGGTTGTGGGGGGCCGGGAAGTAGGTTTTTTAATGCAATTTGGGGTTTTTGGAAAATTCCAAAAGGTTTCCGGGAATTTTGGTTTTAAAAAATGTTGGGGGGAAATCCATGGGGCTTTAGGGTTTTTTTCCAACATATCAATAATATTGAAAGAAAATATTTAGTTTTTAACACTTATCCTAATGTAACCAGTATTAGATCAAAATATTAATTTTTTAAAGACCATCAGGTTTCCCTCCCCCTTTTTGGTCGTTTTCTGGTTTGGGGGCCGATCCAGGTTCCTACGCGCTTACAAACAATGTCCAGACTGGGAAATAAATTTTGGGGTGCTTCCATTTATTTAACAGCTTTCAAATAGATAATAATCCAACATCAAAGTGATGGTCTGGAATAGCAGGCATGATGGAGAACATACTGTGGTGAGTGTGAAGTATAGAGACTAAACATGATCAACAGAGCGGAGAAAACCATAGGACCTTCCCTAACCCAACCCCCCCGCACCAATATAACTTTCTCTCTACACCGCCACCAACGGTTGAGCGAAATATAGGTCAATGTGTAACCCACCTGCAAACAAACACCACCCAAACCAAACCAAATAAAATAGATCGAGCTATAACCCAACGCCAAGAACTATAAATGGCTCCTACAAATTTATATAATATATTTCTCTCCACCCCTTGAATATGTAACTCAAAAATGTTGTACTTCTTATTTTCATGTTCTTTTCTTCCCCTTCTGTTTTTTTTTAACATTCTGTTTATGCATATTATGTATTCAAAGGAGACCTAAACGGAAGAAGCATGTATAGAACATAAATGGATGGATTTATTCATAAACAAATAAATGATAATTTAAAAAAAATTATGAAAACGTAAATTTGGAGCTGCTGTCTGTCGACGCCGGTTAACGTTAGTTTGATGCTCACGACTTTTAGTTGTTGCTGAACTACCAAAAACGATCTCCTACGTGAACTCAGAAGTTATTTTAAACATTGCCTTATCAGGAAACCACCGTTAAACTTACTTTGAAAGTTGTTTATCTGGTATATTATCTTGGAGTCAAACAGTGATCCTCTGTATCTCGTCCTTGCAGGTCTCATCTTCTTTACGTGACTTTTCTTCTTGGGTTAACCTGAAGTTGTGCATTACTGCCACCAGCTGGTCCTTCCCCTTGTTACACAGTGAAAATGGGGGAAGTTACATGGCGCTTACTACTGTAGAGGAATGACCTGGTGTTGTGACATGTTAATCATCTGGGGGGGCACCTGGGGGGGCCAAATCCGATTTCAGGGGTGTCCAGTGCCCCCCCGGCCTCCCCTCTAGCTCCGCCCCTGCTGATCAGCATGAGAGGGATCCGTAAATTCAGAAGGCGTCTTAGAAAGATGGCTAGGCAGGGGCATAGAGGTAACCTTAGAGGAAAGACAACAGCAAGGAGTCAATCGGAAAACCTGAGAACAGGAATCTGAACGAACACTTGTACTTGGAGGCTAGAGGTACCACAAAGGATGACACTTGACTGATCAGCAACCAGCTCCTCTTATCCTGCTGCTGATGACCTCAGAAAGGAGCTCAATGACACTTTAAGTCCTAGATTACCAGTTAATCTCTAAATGGAAACATTTCAACAAAAAGAGACAGTGATGCCACAGTGATGTGTAATACAACGCACAATACTAGACACTTCGTTTCAGCATACACACACTGTTCAAAACAAGTGTGCATAAAAAACGACACACATGCTTCCAGGATTTGGTGTTTCACAAAATGCACTTTACTTTCACACATTTAGGCCCAAAAAGCAGCTGGTTAGCTATGCCAGTATTCATGGCAGGATGAGAAACTGTGCAACAGCAGCTTTATGGATGCGCACAGTTGTACTTGTCCTTGTTTTGTTTTGCTCCATAATACATTTGTCAGTATTAACAACTAAAACAGCAAATTAACCTGAATGAAGCTGATGGTGAGTGACAAACATTTAGAAAAATACCACTTGAAATCGTCTGAAATAGGTCAGGCACTTGTTTTGTTCATTTGGATGCACTATTTGCTCAAATGTAACAATACATATCAATATGTCTGTTATTTCTAGAGCATCTCTACAAATGTTATATTCCTCAATTTTAATTTTATATTTCTCAATTTTAACAAATTAATCATTAAACCAAAGTATTTGGTCCATTTGCTTTAAAACCAACTAATTTACAAATAAAAAAAGTCCAAAGTAAATAAAAATTTGACCTCCAACTTTATTGAAACCCTTTGCGAACGTGTACAACTCCTTAAACTAAATGTTGTTTTATTGCAGAGGCAAATTTTCATCATGAAAAAACTGGGAAAAAGTTCAACTTTAATTTAAATACATTTAAGGAGTGAGGAAAACAATCAGGTCTGAAGAGAAACATGCTTTGAACAAAACCAGAGACAGATTCGGGAACAGTTCTGACTAAACACATTTAACTGAAACATTTGTCAAGTTGATCAGAGTATTTAGGTATTTCCTTTTTCCCTGGGATGTGAATATGAAAAGACACAGACCACCATTTCTCTTAGCCGCTCATCAAAATGGGAAAGACAAAACAACATGGCATCCAATTAAGTTCTGGGTGACTTTCGATAATCTGGCACTGTTTGTCTGTCAGTGTGCTGTTTTTTT